>VDFB02350245.1:0-23813 GCA_007258455.2 Sequoia sempervirens
CCATTTTTGGCTTTTGGAGCTCATATATTTGCTAAATGGGTTTCTTAATTACTTTGGAGAAAGGGAACTATAGGAAATTATGTAGTAATTTAATTCTCACTCATCTTGGTGAGTGTAATCTATTATCATATTTGTTTAATAAAGTTCCTTGTCCTAGCACATATGATGAGTATTACATTTGGAAAGGATTTAGGGCTAGAGTCTTTAGAGTCATTTTTGAAAATGCAAACAATGATATTTTGGAGATACTTATTCACTTTGAACGTCCTCATGCTCTTTGGAATCACCATGATTCTTCTCCATCTCTTGAAGATCCTCTTTCCAACTCCAATATGCTTCTTCATTCTTCAAAGTTGATAACCCATGCTTGTGATCCTTTGGAGGAGATTGCAAATGCTTCAAAGGTTCCTGATTCTTCATCTTCTATTGATGAGTCATTGAGTACTTCCAGTGATTCATTGCAACAGGTATCTGATAGTCTTCCTGATTGGGATTCCTATTTGACAGGCATTGCTTCTTTGCTTGTGGAGTCTCACATTTCAGATTTGGAAGACCAATTTGAAGGTCTATCTCTCCTATTTGATGATAGTCATGGATCAACTATTGTCACTTCATGCTTTTTTATGGAGTTTGTTCAAGATTAGTTTCCACTTGTTCTTGGTTTGTCGTAGTTTGTTGTGATTGGGCATGCACCTGATTGGATTGTGGCATTATCTTCATCATCCAATAACTTTCCAACACATGAGAAGATTTTAGAGACACAATCTTCATACATATGGATTCCTCCTTCTTCCACTTCGTATCCAAAATGGGAAGCATTCCTGCATTTGTACTAGGTGTATCTTCTTCCTAAGGGGAAAAACATTTTTTTTCGACATTGGATTATGTTTTGTATTTAGACATTAACCATACTTGTAGGAGATCATACATTGTGGTGGGGATATCTTATCTCTCTACTTCCCTCTTATGGGGGAGTCATTGATTGTATATACATGATGGATGTAGTCCTTGTGGGGTATCATTGAGTCCTCCATACATCATGTTTGTTTTTGTTTTGTTTTTCTCTGTTTTGGAGAGGAGTTTTGTCCCATTAGGTTTTCTCATTTTCTTCGCTTATGAGACATTGTTTGCATTGCAAATGGGTACCTAACATGGCCTAGTAGCTAGGATCCATCCATAGTTTGCATAATAATCTTCTCCCTAAGTTGCACTTAAGGGGGGTGTTGGTGTGAATAAATGTCTTGTACCTAGCTAATTAATTCAATAGGTAATTAGGGGACATATTCACATGTTAAGTTTACTTAGGATATAAGATTCTTTCTAGAAGTCTTAGTTGGATTTTCTAGAACTTATCTTATCTAGCTAGGATTGCATGATTCCTAGGTAGTTAGTTGTCTCATGTCATAGGATTAAGACACTTGTCATGATCTTGTCTAATCCTATCTCTCATCCTTGCCTTTATAAGCAAGGAATCTTATGTACAGTTCAATATATTCAACCATTAATCAATCTTGCATTGTGAAGCAAGCATTCTTTCCATTCTCTCTCTTGTGGGAGTGGTTTTGGTCTAGCAACTATTCCTGGGGGTGTTGGGGAGTCACCATTTACTCCCACATATACAACAATTATCATGAGCTGAAATGACATCCCACTTGAGGTATTTTGTCAAATAGTACACGCTTGTGCTTGTACATTTTACGTGCATGTTTATCAAGGTAGTTGTAACTATAACATTTGACACAAATTCCATCTTTAATGGTGCCATTCTCTTCTCACTCACTATAAAATCACTCTCATCAAGTTCCCTTGCTACATGTGCAACTAAAAAAACACCTCTTCCTCTTCATGAACACTTGGCCACCTTGCAACATCTTCCTCATGTTGCATTATATCCTTGCAACCTCCCTACTGCTGCAAGTGCACCTACACCCAAGTTTTCACTTCCTTTACTACAAATGCTCATTTCTCCTTGTGAAAACATCTACTTGTGAGTAACATTTACTTCACTATAACTTCCAGTAGTGTTGAAAAATGTACTCCTTTGCATTTTCACACTATGTTTGCATCCCCTTAATTAATTGGACTTAATTAAGCTTCTAATTTCGTAGATTATGCATTATTAAGCCTTATTATTCCTATTTTTTGAAAGGAAAACTTTGTAATATAGGGGGATTCACTACTCATGAGTTCTCTTCATTTAGAGAGTCTCACAAGGCGAGCTACCTTATACTACCTCAATGGAATGACAACGGAAGTTTCAGATTTTGAAAGAGTAGGTCACAAAGATTTTCTGGAAAAACTGACAAGCTCTCGGCCAAAGGACGACACCGCAGAAAACAAATGATAGTGTAGCACACTGGCGTCTCGTACAGACCAAAGAATGAGAATGTCTCATAAAATAGAAAAGTGAATGCTTCTATCCGATTGGTAAGAACTTACATAATTTAGGGAAATAACAAAAAGTGATAGAACTAAGATTAAGTAAGGAGTAAATGATAAAGATAACGAGAAGAAAGGAAGGAAATACTTACAACCGTATGAGTGATGAAACCTCCGGCTCGTGAGTGTCTTCAATACTTGCACACAAGAGGGAGAGAGAAATTGTTGGGTGGCTATATAGGGGCCTACCTTAGTTAGACCCCATTTTGGTGTTCCACCTCCACAGACAACTAGATAGATAGAGAGAAAAGTAGAAATGGAGTAAAGACCACTTAAAGCACTACAAAAAAGTGTTATGCTACTCAACCAAGTAATAGAGGAGAGGAGTGAAATCTTACCATATCCACCAAGAGCACTCAAGGCTAATGGGGGAGAAAATGAGAGTAACTGAAGCCTCTACTACAATGGTGTTCTATTCCACACTTGCTCTACTAAAATGGAGTGTTGATGTTGCTACTGTGAAGTGTAAAGTATTTGGAGATTGAAGAGATGGTGAAGAAGCTACTTTGAGCTTGTGAATGGAGTGAAGTTCTTAGAGAGATGTGAAGAGATGTGTAGAAGATAGTAGAAGATGGAAGAAGATTAGAAGAAGCTAGAATGCATGTTGAAGGGATGAATTTTAAGGAGGAATGGAGAAAAATGGTCATATTCGAGTCGGTCGGCCGAAGAGGGCATTACAAATCGACCCCCAATGGGAAGTGTAACGCCTCTGTAGGCTCCAAACGTGAGAATTTTTTAGGGATGTAAGCATGTCGCATGGATGTCTGCATGCTGTGCGGGTGTCCCTGATAGAAACACCTCCACCAATGCTCAAAACAGGTGCCAAGTGTGATGCAAGCAGCGGGCTTAGTGGAATTAAACCTCCGAAATTGGTTTTCTAAGGTGGATAAAGGAAAAAAGGGGATTTGCACATGGGGTGCAAATTCACTCTTATACATTTTTCTCCCACTTTAGTGAGCATGAACACTGATGAGTGCCTGGTAAAGTAGATCAAGAAAGAGTAGGGTTAAAAACATATACCTAAACCTTTGAGGAAGCAGATTGTGATCTGGTGAACTCAAAAGTGCAAGGTCAAAAGAGGACTTCATAGTTCTACAAAACTATGAAGCTAAAGAAAGAGCATATACTCAAGATGAAGATGCAAATCTTTGATCTGGTATCTACACAAGAGAAGAGAAAGATAGAAATGAACAAAGCGCGTGGTGAAAGCAAAACTTGCTTAGGAGTAGAACCCACACCACAAAAGAGGTGATAAAAGAAAACCTTGCTCAAGGAGGAAAACCCATATCATGAAGAGAGGTGATAAAAGAAAACCTCGCTCGAGGAGGAGAATCTGTATCACCAAAAATCATGTGGTGAAAGCAAAACCCGCTCAGGAGTAGAACTTGCATGACAAAAGAGATGATTTAAAATCAAACCCCACTCGAGGAGGAGAACCTGTATCACTAAGTAAGTATGTAAAGGAGCTTTACAGGTTCTTGGTTTTGCAAAGCAAGTAAGCGGACAATCATGCAGACCATTGATAAGTTGAAAGGATTTCAAAAGGTTCCCTTGGGAACCCTTCAAAAGAAGAGGGGTCCATTCAAGGGATGCACTGTTTGAGAAGTGAGGTCTAGTCAGGCTACCCCCAAGCTAGATGCCAATAGAATTCATTTGAGATAAAACCTTTCAAATGGGGTCCCCTAGGAACCCTTCAGAAGGAAGAGGGGTCCACTCAAGGGATGCTTTGATTGAAAGATATAAAGAGAGAGAGGGTCCTTAAGGACACACATCTCTAGAATGAGTTATCACTACCCCCAACATATAGGGGAGGAGAACCACACTTACCATGTAGGATAGAGGTAAAACTCAATACCACTTGTTATGAAAGGCAAGTGCATCAATCAAATGGAAGTTCGATGACACTTGAATCATGAAGTTGTTGTATTTTATCCTTTAAGGCCTTACATTCACTAGTGGAATGGCCAAGCGCTCGATGGTATGCATAGAAAGAATGTTTTGCTTCATCATGTTTATGAATTTTATTGCATGTAGGAGAAGGAAGAGTGATTAAGCGATCTTTTAGAAGCCAAGAAAAAATATGCTCTTGCTTAGATAAAGGATGAGGAGAAGGAAGCAACCCTTTCTCTTGTGGAGAAAGACTTGACTGCTCACAAGAAGTCATGAAGATAGAAGACAAAGGAGGAGGATCTCCATAGAGAGCATTGTTCTAGCAAGGGGTATCACACTCTTCTATAGGAATTCCATCGTCCTTTTTAACAGGACTACCAACATTAACATCCTTAATATAAGTGTGATCAACTTCCTCAGAAGTAGGATCAACACCAAGAAAATTACAATTTACATTCACCCTACCATGCGATACAAAAGAGTAAGCATCTTTGCTAGTGGGTGTGGATGATGTTGTCAGAAGGTCTAGGTGGATCAGGTTGACTTTATATTCTTGAATGAAGGAATCTGTAAAGTCTAGAGAACCCCGATCATCACCAAGATATGCATTCCTTTGGGAAGGGTAGAAGGAGCACACTTAGGGCTCCTTGCTTCAAAGGCTCTTCTTCAGGGACATTTATCTTAAGAGTACCTTTTGTAGTAGGTATTGTTGGAGTAAACATCGACACATTGGAAGACACTGAAGGAATGAGAATAGGCACAACTGAAACCCTTCAGGGAATCTCCTTCCATCAACCAGACAAACCCTAACATTCGTACAAACCTCAACTTTAGGGACATCTTCCAAGGGCAACAAAGTCTGCTTCATCCCATTTGCAACAATGGTATATATATATATTATTATTTCCATCATGAATAGCCTGTCTATCATACTTCCAAGGCCTTCCCAACAAAATATGGCATATATCCATAGGCATGATATCACACAAAACTTTATCATGGTAATTTCCTATCTTCAATTTCACCAAACATTGTTCACTTACCAATATCTTATGCTCATCTTGTATCAAAGCTATCTGATAGGGCATTAGGTGTTTCAATCTTTCCAACTCCAATTTGGTCACTATTTCTTTATAAACTAGGTTCTCTTAGCTTCCACTATCAACAACCACTTTGCAACATTTACCTTGACTACCTTGCATCTGGTCCGAAACAAATTCTTTCTCTGCAATGGCTCCTACTCCATCTCACTTTGACATAATACTCTCCTATTCACCAACACTTCTCCATCTTCCAATTTATTAGATGATCTAGCATGTTCTTCCTCAACAAAGGTTGTCCTCTGTCTTTCTACTTGTCTCTCCTTGATTGCATTCAAATGCTCTATGTCCTTCTCCACCACACTTATAACAAGTTCCCCTAAATACTCTTTTCTCCTTATCATCCTTTCTATAACCTTCATTCTGGAAACCACCATATCCTCCTCTCCTGTAAGAGTTTCCATCACCTCTATGGTACGAGCTGTCATTCTTACTAACCTCCTTATCCTTATTTTGATCTGGAAAAGATCCTCTTCCTCCAATAAAAGTTATTCCTCTTTGAAATATTCCACCTCTTCCTATTTTCCTCTACTCATGTCTTTTATTCAGCTTCTCCTCTTCCTTTAGGGCACATTGATATGCCTCTTCCACACTTTGCAACGTAATCAAACTAATCTCATCTTGTATAGATGACCTCAAGCCATTCACATATCTGGCTACTTTCTCAATCTCCTCCTCTGAATCTCCAGATCTGATATTCAACTTATAGAACTCCTCAGTATACTCTATCACACTATATTCCTTTTGCTTCAAATTTTGCAACTTTTGGAACAAGCTAGTTTGATAATCTGTAGGCATAAACTTTGTCTTTAACTTATTCATCATCTAATCCCATGACTTTATCTTTTCTTTTCCTCTTCTTTGCCTATATGTCTGCAAATGTTCCTACCAAAGGGATGCATGTCCTTTCAACATTGTACAAGAAAACTTCACCTTCTTATCTGCAGTGGTGCCTTCAAATTCAAAATAATTTTCCATCTCTATAATCCAATCAAATAATTTTTTTAAATCCAACTTACCATTATAATTCGGTGGATTGAAATGGGGTTTTGTATTCGCTCTAGTTAGGGCTCTTATGAACCTCTCCTCTCCCTGATCTAGACTAGGTTGCTCTTCTCTTCCTCTTTCTTCCTGTAATTCTACCTCTTGATCACTCCCATCATCAACTGGTCAACCTCTCCTTTGGGCCATTTCAACTACATCTAATCTGGCAACAATTCCTCTCACCATCTCCATTAAAGCTTGGTATGCATTTTCGTGTGCTCCATTTCCTCTAACATTTCTTCTTACTACCATCTTTACACAAGTCCTCTACAGCTTCAGGTCAGATCCTCAATCTACCACCCCACAACAAATCTCCAATAGGACACTACAAATTCTGATGACCTCACATAGATCAAATCTCACTCTGATACCAATCTGGCATAGGCACGGTAGGAGGGTCCTCAAAGAGAACAATTTAGACCATGCAGAAAGAGTAACACAACAAAAGCAACAAAAAGTCCTACTCTTGATGGAGGAAAATGCAAATGCAAATATTCTCATTAATATAAATCTTTGTTACAATCGGCCAGCAACATACAGGCTTGCAGATTCAGCTCACATGCCTAATATAACATATTCAAAAATACAACATTCCAATATGCTCCTATATGTGAGTGAAAATATTATGTTTCCATCTAATATTCATCTAACTATTCTTCACTACTTTCCTAATGATCTATTATAAGCATTATATCACATCCGTGGGTCAAGAAACATCTGTGTTGACCAAAGATCATTACAATCTCCAATGAAAAAAATGTAACATATGCATGAAAATGTTGGCCTCCAATTCGAATTACTCCTTGGTGAATGTTTAAAATCACATCATTAAGATCTACAAGTTACGAGGATGATCCACGAATGATCAAATTAGCCACTAACTTTGAAAATTATTCTGGTGTCGGTTCAAGAACTATCATGAAATTTGGAATTGATAACATGTTGGAAAAAGATCCAATCACACTCAAATATTGGAATAAGGAAAATGAACATGTCCATGCATGATGTAAGCCAAGATCCATAGGGTCTAGTGAGCAAAGATAACGAATCCACGAATATGAACTAATAAAGCATAATGATTAGTAAAATTTAATAAAAACATACAATATGATTTCTGATACCAACCCTTGTTGCACCAAGATATGCTGGTTGTCCTTAAGATTATGGATGATGAGGTAAGTGAGTGCATTCACTAGAAGCATAAATTTGTATATGAAGATGTTCCAATGGCTTACGATTAGGTTAATTTATAGTTTTTTGGCCCAAGGATTGAATGGCTAAAATTGAGACAAATGATCAAGGGCTTGTATTGGTGAGATCCTTGACAAGATGAGAGGAGGAAAATTTCCTCAAATGAGCTGTGGAGATGAAGGATAGATGGATTGAGGAGAAATCAATTGTGAAGATACCCCTTGTAGTAATTGGAAAGACAAGATGGAAAAAGAGGACTTAGAAGTGCCCTTGAGAGATGAGAGAGTCCTTTTTGACCCATGTGACATTGTACCAAGTACATGCCACATTTAAACAGTGATGAGTACACACTTATACTAAGAGGGGGGATCCATTAATATAAGGTAATCTTTTACCTTTTCAAATTGATAATCACAATAATATCAATCACACCACATCAACAATTAAGAGAACAAGATTTACATGGAAACCATTTCAAGAGAAAACCATGGAGAATATAACTACTTAGATCTATTGCCCAAATCTAGTCACCAAAATAAAATAATTCTTACAAATATTTGTAGGAAAAAACCCACTAGACACACTAATCACCATCACTGAGCACCAACCTCTCGAACATGAGGCACTAAAATCTAACTCAACAAATTATTACAGACTTCTTAAGAATGAATATTTTTCAAAAACTTCCTTGAATAATATTTTATTATTTTATTCTCCCCAAATCATATCCAATTGAGCTTATTGCAATTGTGCACACATATAAATTTGAGAGAAACAATAGCTTACAAAGTGAAATTGAGAAGGACAATTGAGGTGATTCAATGCTTGATGTGAGAAAGGTATATCAATTGATTGATCTTTCATGTTTCTTGCTTTTATTCATTTTTCATTGATAGATTAGAATTGGTTTTCTTGAATCTTATGGTTTTTGTGGTTGTTATTAATGATGCTTGCATATTTTCCTAAATTTTGGTCGTACACTAGCTATAACCAATGAATATACACTTAACAACTTAGTAATATACATTTTATTTTTTCCCTTGTGCACATGAAAATATGCCTCACAACTAAACACATTATAGATATGCTAAAGTAGGCAATTTTTTCTCATCAATCTTCTTGTGGAGTTTCATAAAAAATAATTGATATAGGAGATCTATTCACCATAATCTCTCTAGTTGTAGTTAAACAAATAACTTCACATTGTCCTTTGTTTGCTAAATAGTGGAACTAGATATGATCTCTTTGAAGGCCATCATTTGTCTATTCAAAGCTCCTTTCTAGTTACAGGATTGCAAAGCTCATATTCTTTCAAACACTAATTATAGGCAATGAAGATACACTCAACAAATTTGTAATATGTATTTTATTTTTTTCCTTGTGCACATGAACATATGCCTCACAACTAAACACATTATAGATGTTCTAAATTGAACAATTTTTCCTCATCAAAATTTTCATTAATTCCTTGTTCATTCTTTCTACAAATCCATTTTTCCAAGGGGTATATGCAATTGTCTTATGTTGCATATTCTTATAGTGAATCTTTCGCTATATCCAAGAAATTTTTATTTTCCATTTAAGGGTGATCCCACAATAGTGGTTTACAATTTTTGGCCAAATTGAACATTGAAATTATTTTTTTAAACTAAATCTTCACATTCGAGCACCTATAGCAGCTAAATCGTGAAGAATTTGAAGATGATGCAAACTAGAGTCTCGTCACATTTTGTCTTAAGATTCTAAAAATATTATTTTCAAAATTTTTGGAGTCATATTGCACTTCTTTCTCCATCTCCCACGAAAATTAGTTTTTTTCAAAAAACAACATTTTTAAAAAGTGGCGCACACCATATAACATTATAACTTTTTTTCCATAAAGGATAAAATTCTAATTCTTTCAAATATAGATTTTTAACTCTGATATCTAGTGCTTCCACTTGGTTATACATATTTTTATTGAATATTTTTTCTTTAATCAAGTTTTGAATTCAAACAAATTACAATTCAGACATAGCGCGACCATATAACGCATAACTTTTTTTGTATATATCGAAATTCAAATTTTTTTTTATTGGATCAAGGGCTTCAATATCTGGTGTACTCATATTTTTCTTTTTCTTTTTTGATAATTTTCTATTTTTCCACATGTACAGAACAAAGACCTTCATTTTTGATGAAAAACCTATGTTTAATAAAACTAAAAAAATAAATACATAATAAAACCAAAACATATTAAAATTTTATTTGTTGGATAGCTCATTCTGAGGACTACGTGATTTTACTTGGGTTTGTGAAAATTCATCCATTTTCATCCTCAACCCGAGCTTCGAATCGCCAAAATTCAGGGTTTTTTGTGTCTCAGGGGAGGGGATGAGAATTTAGGGGGGTTCATTCGACCTCCCTTCTATAAGGGGTTTTGTTGGCTTTTTTGGTGGGAAAGTATTAAAAGGGTTCACCCGAACGCAGGTTTGAGCGAACCCCTAACTGGTTCGGTTGAACTAGTAGGTTCGTATGAACCCCTAAAATCAAGTTTTTTGCCATGCATGCATTTTTTGTGAGTTTTCCTTCCTCACTTCAATTGTAAACCACTATTGTGGCTTCACCCCCTTATCCAATTCATGGTTCAAGTTGGATCAATTTTTCCTTTGCCAATCATGGTTCGTGGCATGCAAATCAGTTTTACAAAAGCTCTCAAGTCTCAATGCACACACATCCCATGATCATGCCAAGATGGCCTCATTCAATGATGCATTTTTATTCCATGTATTTTTTGTGGCGAATCCCACCCAAATCTAATTCAATTGGATTTGTTTGTGTGATTATTTGTATACAATTTCTATTAAAAATTTATTTCAATAAATAGAAAAATATTTTTTTGTAAGAATCAATTTATAATGTTCTTAGTAGTTTTATTTGATCTAAGATAATAAGACTCAAACAAAACCTTTCTTAGTCACAAACATGTATTTACTAATATTTATTATTATTCATGGTTTGGATGTAATAGGATAAATCATGCCTTGAATTTTGCGACGACCATTTTCTATCATATAAAAGGTTATGAATGGTTTTATTATTTAATTACATTAGAATTTACATTTTTAATTAAAATAAATAAATTATCAAAGCAATAAAATAATTTTTTAAATAAAGTTATTTTTATTGAAAAATATAGTTTATTAAAATACTCTAATAATTTAAATAGATTCCTTGACTATGGTCAACACATGGTTGTTTTTATCAAAAATAAATACCCCGTCCATGATTGCCACAGCTTCACTAAATTTACAAAGCTATGCCATAAGCTATAATTGATTCAATAACATTATAAATGTGTCCCCTTCTTAACATATGATTTAGAAAGTTATCCCAAAGTTTGAACAATGAAACTAGTTATTCTTTGAATTATGTCTAGTAATAAGTTTGGAATTAAATTATAACTTCACAATGATGAAAATATCCTAAAATTTAGATATGATATTATCAACGCTATGTAGAATATATATTCCAAAAAAAAACAAAATATAAAAGTATATACAGATAAATTAGAAAATATTCTTAGATAATACAAAATTACTCACACCTTAAAATTCTCATAAATAAATATTAAATCCTATTATATAGGATGATTCTTAATCAGTTCTCACCAAATACACAAATTTTAACTAAGAAATGACAACTATAATGATAGAGGAATGTCAAAATACTAGGAATCGATCAACAATCTAATTTTAAATTATGTTTCTGAAGATTTAAATACCATTTCATTGTAAAATTTTAAAGGATCCAATTCAGGATATTGAAGTGTTTATTTACATCAGTTATTTTGTTGAAATGTTAATGAATGTGAAAGAAGGGCATCATTTATAAAAAAAGCTGTTGAAATGCGATGGTGGATTCCTTTCATGTTCAAATTTTGACTATGCTTTTTCTTTGCAAATGCAGATAAAGAGATGCTTAACTCCATGACAAAGCTTTCAACTTTTTTTCAAAAATAAATTCTTTATGGATATGTTTTCCTTGAAGCGAAAGTTTCTCAACCTTTTCTAATTCTTTTAGAATTGTTGACCTTCTTTTCTATAAAATTTTGTAGAAGAACAAATAAAAATGTAGATCAAACAATCTCCACATAAAGTAACAAGAGATGCAGGGCAGCAAAGTTCCTGCCTAAGACTGGTAGAACAGTTTTGGCCTAGGAAAAATGTAAGACTGGCAGAATAGTTTTGGCCTAGGAAAAATGTGAGATTAATCTTGACTACCAGCTCAAGGGAATATAAGTACATCTGTTTAATTGCAAGTAGAGTGTAGAGAGCAGAGTGCAATGATGTACCTACTATATTAGAAGCTCTCTGTTTTTCCTATGTATCCAAGTAACAACAAGTCCTTTATCTTGTCTTGGCAAAAAAGAAGAATCGCAATTACATAAAAAAAAGAAAAGAAACTATTGCATTTAAAGAACACATAATTCTATTTTGATCATCAATTTGTTAGGATTCAAATATTACATGTGTCATATTTTCTTTCTAATTACTTGCAAAATGGGTGATGTTTCTTTGCAACTTTAAATAGCAAATGATTGATGCAAACACAAAGTTCAATGTTCTAAGAGTATCCAAGTGATTCTATACCATGCAAGCAAATATACGAGCTTCATTGTGAATTAGTAATGCAAAATGCCAAAAAACTCTTTTCAACAAACTAGAAAACAACAAAGCTCCAATGCTGAAGAGTTGTAAAAGCCATCATCAAGAACTTGAAAACATGCCAAAAAAGCAATGCCTATGTTCACTTGAATCACATCAGGTGCAATCAAAGAGGATTGATATGACCTTAGGAAGACCGTAAACAATGATAACATGGACTGATGTGACTGTAGAAATGAATGAAAACAACAACAAGTAAGCAAAAACAAAAGGGTGAAAATTTGTAAGTCTATATTTGGCGACTTCAGACAATCTGGAAAACTTGTAAATCGGCAAAGAAATGAGGAAAGCAGTAATGGGGGAAGCCAAAATGGCCCACAGATGACTATCAATCGGTCAAGAAAGATGAAGCTGAGCTTATATGGATGCCTTTGCAAATCTGAAAAATACTGAAATGATGATGGAACAACATGGTTGAGGGAGAGATAAAATTGACTGCTGACAAATCACTCAAGTAAACCTACAATTAAAGTGGAAACAGAAATAAGGAATAATGGTAATCAACAAACATAGACTTGTTTTTTATTGTCTCTCAGGAGTTTAAGGAGTTTGCAATGAAGGAGAAAATACTGAATCTCCAATAACCAGTTTTTGTTTAGAAATGAAACAAGCAATTGAAAAGAACTGAATTAGAAATAGCCAAGCAAGGAAGTATAGATGAAATGTGGGAGATGTGATGAAGCATGAGGTAAGAAGTATACAAAATTCTATCCAAACCTCTCATGATTCTTGTCAAAGCACAAAAGAAAGAAAGAAAGGAAGATTGAAAGAATTGGCTTAGAGTTAAGAGCTAGATTAGTGAATAGTTGCTTCTTCTTTTTTCTGTGATAGAATTTTTGGCTAGTTTAGTGAATTATTGAAAAAATAGAATAACGAAAAAAGCAATATTTAAAATGACAAAATATAAACAATTCTCAGATTTTCTTGCTGCAAAATAGTCTTTATCAAATCATAATTACACATAATTCTGTAGAATATATTTTGAGTTTTTAGATGATCTAGACAACTACAAGATGCTTATTTATATTTATAGAGTAATCGGCTTACTCCTTAGTGTACAAATACAAGCGGTGAACAATAAGTGGTGAAAAGTAAGAAATGACTGAAGAGTGAGGGGATGGACTCAAATACACCGATAGAATGATTTACCAACTGTAACTACATAATCAACTGTTTACCATAAGGCATAAAACCATTGCTACAATTCTCTGCCCAAATATAGTAGAAGAACTTCAGCACTGTAGAATAAGACATAGCTACACATAAACATGAGTATCATAGTTTGGTACAAATTAAAATGGAAAAAACAATAGTTTAAGTAACACAACAAGCATTTGGGCTCTCATCACTAAAGATGGTGGCAAAACGATTGCTATCAGCTACAGTCAACTACCTTGAATTTCCAGTGTGGGTACCACCATTGTAATATTGATCTTCCATGTTCCTCTGATACCTTCTCTGAGCATCAAGGTAATCATCCCTGAGATAGTCCTAAGTCATTTATACCCATTTAGATGGTTGTGGTCTGTTGTCCTGTAGCAGGTTTCAAGTGGATCAGGTAATGGAACAGAGCTTTCTTCACTTGGAGGAGGAGGATCAGTGGTTTGTTGGGCGGAGCATCGCCAGCTTGTGGCACATCAGCAGGAGGACTTTCTTCTGCCTATGCAGGAGGAGCTACTTCTGGTGGTGGAGCAGATGCAACGTTCTATTCTCTGACTTCCTGACTTGTTTGCTCCGGGGGGTCTTGCATTACAGTAGTTGCAGAGGAAAAAGGAACCTCAGCAGAATCTGCTCTTGGCTCCGGTTTTCCTCCTACTGTGTGATGACTGCAAAATTTGGCTATTGTCCCAGCCTTTTTAATAACTCTCTCATCTCTTTCTCAGGGTCCGCCCATCCCACTACTATTATTTTTTGCTGCCCAAAATCTTCAGTAACTTTGTATATGCCTGTGAAAATCAAAACTTGCTTAGTAAAATGCACACCCATAGGCTTCTTAATATTCTCCATAGAAAAATAGACAACTTTTATACAGATTGTAAGAACCAAAAATAGCAAAATACTACATTTGGTGTAAGAAACAAAAATAGAAAAATGCTAGTTTCAAAACCTCTCAATAGTAATTTTCAATTCCATTTGATATATAAAGTAAATAATTGTGTTATTGTTATTAAAAATAATAATTTTATTTAAATTACAAAAGAAAAAATTGCAATTTTACCTTGAACAGTTTGAAGAGATATGTGTATCATTTGTACACAACCATTACAGTCCATGCGGACTTGTATTCCTGTTGTTTGTAGTCTCTGCAATGAAAAAAGACAATCAACAGCTTAAATTTTGCAATTCTCTCTTTCTTTTCATTAGACTACTTTCAGAACCATTATCTTTTGTAATTATTTGTAAGGACATGGAGAAAACAAAGTCAAAGAAATCATATCAAAGAAAAAAGCTTCTGGAAAAAACTGTTTTAAACAAATCAGATGATGATGATGATAATGAGTCACACAAATGTGGTCTAAAACTTCAATAATCTCATTCCATTCAAACCATCTCTTTCCATCTTCGTTCTTGTTATCTGTTGTTTTTAGATTTGATTGTGTTAGAAATTTTTGCATTGAATCCAAAAACAACAGATAACAGCATTATGAATTGTGAAAATTTGATACTTAATGTTCTGTAAGCTGTACGTAAAAACACTGATATAATTTGATATACACATTAGAAAAAAAGATAAAAATCTAAACACCCACAATCTCATATAGAAAACCAAGGTATACATATGGAGCCATAAGTGGGCTCATTCTTTGTAGTTTCAATGAAAATGAACATAAAAACACAGTGCAGAACATTAGAAAGAAGAGACAGGCCTCAACTGATAAGGCCATGAGTAGGCTGAGACCTGTTGAAGATCACAGAGAAGCTGTGTCTGTTCCTATTACAAGAGGCTTTCTAAGAAACAATGATTTTATACAAAAGAAAATAGGTAAGAAGAGACTCAACCCATTAAATTTCAAGAATGGAATTTGAGAATATATAAAAGAAGAGGAAGAGGAAGTACAGGCCCACAATCAATCCAAAGCACTCAGTAAAGCGCAAAATACAAAGTGTAGGGGCCAAAAATATTTAAATAAGAACAGGCACCCCTCACCTAACATACATTTGTTCTCTTTTAACGGCCCCTACAAATGGTCACCACTATCTCCTTTTGTGATTAAGATAATGTTTACTAGATCTCAAATTACATTATGATCATATCATTTTCTTTAACACTAAGAACAGTGCAAATAACTAAAATACCCGAGCTAGGATTGCATGTCACTACAAACCTTTGGAAGTTTAATCCAAGCTAACGGATGTGAGGGTGGACATGTAGCTCAGTGGTGGAGTTCCCCAACCTGCTAATCAAAAGTTTTAATTTGAGACCTAGCTGGTCCATGCTTTACATCAAAACCAAGCCACAATCCGGCATCAGCATGTCTAGTTCATTTTTGTTGAGTCACTGAATGGAGAGCCTGAAACAATGAAGAGCAACATGGAACATGAATGTAGGATACATTGAGAGTATTTTATTTTAAAATGGTGCAAATGATTTAAACAGATAAATAAATATAACTTATTGGTTGAACCCATCATAAGAGGGCATCAAGCTTAAGTTGGATGCATATTAGTTTTTTCTTCAAGAGTAGGTAACAATTGTCCAAAGCACAAGCACATATAGAAAGCTCTCCATTATTGAAATGGCACTATTTCATTAAAAATAATAACAATGACACACATCTCTTAAAGTACTATTTTCCTATACAGGATAAGATAAAGGACACTCCTATGATATAGGGAGGATCGGCACTCAGCCA
This sequence comes from Sequoia sempervirens, assembly GCA_007258455.2. Lineage (NCBI taxonomy): Eukaryota > Viridiplantae > Streptophyta > Pinopsida > Cupressales > Cupressaceae > Sequoia > Sequoia sempervirens. The sequence goes on from VDFB02350245.1 coordinate 16,225, forward strand.
CACATATGATGGTTGTTAACAATGCTCTAATACTGAGACAATGACTGAAGATATGGCTCCTTACAGGAGTGACTGAATTTAGCTGTGTAATACACCTGATTTTGAATATAGACCAAGAAGAATGAAAACTCCACGCAAGAAACTTACATCAGCAATATAGTAAATCTTAAAGGGTTTTGCACAAAAACATTTAAAATAGGATAGATGAGACTATGACAAAATGGAAATTTGCAAATAGCATACCCAGTAGAATGGCCTTTCCAACAACAAACTTGACCTGAACCATGAACAAGTGAAAGAACCTTTAGGTATCATTGAATCTGGCAATGAATGTCTTGCAGGCCAGCACGTCTCCTCTGCATGCAACTCGTTAACATAGAAAAACACTAATTGCCAGCTGTCTAAACAAATTGACAATCTGCAAGAGGCTCCTCTGAACTCGTGTGGTCTCTTGCATTGGTAGCGGGGAATGCACTGCAAGCCATCTGCAAAACGAATGAAATAGCGCCAGAAAAGTTCAATCAAATATTTTCCCTAAAGATCATGTAGCTTTAATGATGGAAATAAGAAACCAAGCAAATTTTTTGAAACATTTTGCAATGTCATTGCCTGTTCGAACCTAGAATAATCACTGTTTAACGATTGAGCCTTCGCTATAGTTCCCAGGTAAGAACTAATAATGAAAGATGAAGAATAAACTTGGTTGTTTCTCCTCTCTAGCTCTTTCTTTTCCAGCTGCGGGAATGTGTTCCCTGCCGTGCTTTTTAAAATAGATTATATTTTATTAAAATCAAAATGGCATCTATAAAGGTGTAGGTTACCATGAGGATAAGAATGTGTTTGTTTTGATTTTTCCTTTATGCTATCTTGTGTCTTCTTGTTTGGGGCCCCACTGACGCAATAAGTCATTGACTGTGACTGTCTTGCAAGATTATGCGCTATGGAAGAAATGAAGAAGAGGTAGAACCACTTCATGGTTGCAAAATCTCTTGTATGGTCATATGAGTAAATTCTACTCTCTGCAACTCATTCTAAACTGATGGATACACCTAGGGAAGATATGTTGGACATTCGTAGTCTTGTTATGGATTCCCTGGATAAACTCAACCTTCTCAACAACAGGAAAAGCTTCAAGTTCCATGTCGAGCAATGCAAAAGTTTGTGCACTTATATATTGAGTAAACTCTCCCCCTATGTTGAGAATAATGGGAAATACTTGGGTCACAACGTTTGGAGCAAACATGTGCAAAGAGTTTGGAAGGAAAGATATCGAGCCATGAAAGAAGCAAAAACATACCTCAACACTGCTCAACCAATAGGTGGTGGATGAAATGTTTTATACTGGCTAACACAAGTTAGGTCTTCGCCCTACACATGCACGACCTTGTTTGGCCTCTTTTTGGCTTAGATTTAGCTCTTCTGTGCTTGATCGAAACATGAAATGACAAAATCACTCTTGAAGGATCCCGCTTCTTTGTAGAAATGTCTAATTTACATTTAGAACAATTTGGCTTTAAGTTTCAAGACTATTGGCACCAACTAATAGCTTGTAATCAAACGATTGCCACAACTTTGAATTTAAAACAAAAAACTAAAATTGGGGTTTTACAATTCATGGAGAGAAAGCTGTTAGAAACCATTAGGAATTAATGTAAAATTGATTCTTGAATTGGTATAGCTACTTGGCTGTAGATTCCTCCCCAAGATTTAATCAAAATGAAATTAATAGGAGAGGGGTCTTTTGGGGAAGTGTACGAGGGGTTATGGTTGGGGCATAAGGTTGTCATAAAAGACATTCTGATTGATGCTCACGATCTATTTGATAGGGAGATTGCAGTTCTTTCCAAGCTAGAGAGCCCTTTCATTGTCCAGTTGATGGGCACATGTGTTGAGGGAAGCCATTGCTATATTGTAATGGAATTGGTCAGCTCCAACTTGGGAAAACTACTAAAGAATTCTGGCGACAGGGCACCCCTAGTGCTCCCTGTTGCTGTGGATATGATGCTTCAAATTTTGAGGGGAGTGGAGGGATGTTGTTACTTCCAATTAAACTTAGTACCAAGTGCAATCATGATCTTAACAATATTCATTTTAGCAAAGGTGCAAATGTATCCTCATAATCTTTTCTTCTTTTTTGAATATCTTTTGCAACCAATTTAGCTTCAAATTTATCAATAGTATCATCATTTTTAAACTTAGTTTTGAACAACTATCTAGAGTCTATAGAAAATTTATTTGGTAATTTAGTTAATTTACAATTGCCATTATCCATAATTGAAACATATTCTTCTTGCATTGCATTCATCAATTCTTTATGATTCTTAGCTTCTTCATAATTATGAGGTTCATCTATACTCATTACTTGAGCCATAAGAGCATAGTTATTATACTTGATTGGTTCCTTGATTTGACTTGTTCACCTTCTTGAAACTTCATTGTTATATGGAGTAGTTTCACCTTGCCTTGTTTGATGCCCATTTTGATCACGAGTTTTCTGATTTGCAATATCTCTACTTTCCTCACTGCCTTCTTCAAGTAGTTTCCATGAAGTAGTAATTTCTTACTTTTTCTTCCTCTTGACCATCATTTGCAAATTCATGAAATATGACATCTCTACTAGTAAGCACTCTATGAATAGTAGGATTATACATTTTGTAGGCCTTATGATTTGCTCAATAACCAATGTATATATATTTGATTGACTTAGCATAAAGTTTTCTCCTTTTTTTTGGAATATGACAAAATGCCTTCCAAAAATTGTCAAATGACTAACAATAGGTTTAGTACCTATGAAAGCCCCATTAGGAGTTTTCTTTTCTAAATACTTGGTTGGTCTATGATTTAACAAATAAATAGCTATAATAACTACTTCAACCCATAATTTATTAGGGATATTCTTTCTTTGAGCATACTCCTAGCACATTCAACTATTGTTCTATTTTTCTTTTTCTTGAACAAGACAACTAAGAGGGGGTGTGAATTAGTTGTGACAAATTAAACCTTTAAAAATTCCACTATAAATTAGATCAATCACAAATCCTTTACTCTACTAATATGATTAATCATTGAGTGCAAATGCAGAAACTAAAAAGTATCACACATACACAATAACATCAAGTTTACGTGGAAAAATAAAAATGGGAAAAACCATGGTGAGGATTAGCTCACAATATAGAGAATATGAAATTGATTACACAGGCTCACTTCCAAAGAAGGCTCACTGCTAAATAGGACTCACTATTCGGATCAAGACTCACTGTCCAAGAAGGGTTAACCACCCAAAGGGGTCACTACCATATAATTATAAAGATGATAGAAGAGATTTGTTACAGAGAGAAAATAATCTCAATGTAGCAGAGATTTCCACCACAATTTGCTCACACACTTGTAGACATGCATGAATGATAGAGTACACCTTCAATTCACTACATTTGGAAACTCAACAATTAGATTTCACATTGATATGCCCAAACTCACATCACATATGCACTATTTCACATCTATCTTGCATCTATCTCAAGCTTGTATTCATTTCATTCACAAACAACTTGACTTTTTTTTATGCCATCTTCAACTTTGAAACATATTTAAAGTCAACCATACACCATTTGCATTTACAAATTCAAATTAGGTCAACATCAAAGCATTCAAGGGTGGGATTAGAATGAGGGAAACCCAAACACATGCTTCAACACACTTCCATAAGCTTTGAAGATAGTGTTAAACACAAGATTAGCCAAAATAGTGTAAAACACATAAATTAATTAAGCACGCACAACCTTAGCACAATCCAAACTTTCCAGACAACAAAATTATCTTCAACATGATCATATAAGACTATCTCTAGAATCATAAGTCATAAGAATCGAACAAGAAGAAATACAAAGCAACTACATTTTTCCCAGACCTTAGCTAGATACACTAAAAAATAAAATTCACAATTGGTGAACATAACTCGCACTGTGCAACAATCTAAAATATAAAATCTGGATATAGAAATTTCCAACAACCATGATAAACTTATTTGTACCACACAAACATAGAAGCAAAACCCAAAGCAACCAATGAATACTTGCAACCTTTCTTCATTACGATTTTCTCAATATCCTCAATATATACAACCAATAACCATTATCTATGACATCAATGACTACAATAACTAGTTGAGAACTAGTTAACCAATTGAAATCAATGACAACACCTTCATACTTGCAACAATGTCCTCCTTTGTCATTGATGGAAACACATGATGTGAAAGACCATCAAAGACAACACAACAACTCAGAACACACTTCCTCATGATTTTAGTTTTTGTTTCTCCCCCTTAATAGATAATATTTTTCACATGATACTCTCTCTATTTTCACATATTTCTCTCCCCTTTTGACATCAATGGCAAAGGAAAAATATATTTTACATTGATTTCCGTTTTGACATTAAAAAAAATACTCTTCCAATGGCAATACATGACACTACCTACTCCCCTTGAGAGGTAGCCACCAAAACATCAGTCCAGAAGAAAGATAGGTCTATAAATCCACTGGGCTGATGCATCTCCATATGCATCTAGTTTAAGAAAGGAGGGGCAATGACCCCTAACTTCTTCTGGAGATACTCAAAAGTATCTTTAGGAAGAACCTTTGTAAATATGTCAGCCACTTGATCCTTTGTAGGTACATACTAAATGTTTACTTCATTCTTCACAACCTTCTCTCTCAAAAAGTGATAGGGTATATGTAGGATCATGATGGGCCAAAAAGTGGTGATATGATGGGTATGTGGCTAAAAACTTTTTTTTAACTTAAAATTGATAAAACGAAAAGGGTTTTTAAGGGAGATTCTCAACTTTCCACCAATATAAATTATGCTTTACTTTGAATTTAAATAAAAAATATTATGCATTTTCTATTTGAATTATGACTAAAGTCATGATTGATAGGTTGATTGAAAAACATCTATAGCTTTCAAACGATATCACGTTTTTTGAATCCAAAACATGAATCACATTCTATGCTTCATGTACTATAGGATTTAAAAAGAAAAATTAAAATTTCATGAAGTTTCGACCAAGTTAAAGTGGTCAGACATATGAGTTTTTTATATTTTTTAAAAGTTGTAATAAAAAATTCATAATTATTAATTATTTACCAAAAAGATTACAAAAATATGCATCACATCTTAGACATTAGTCATCTGACTATATTCAAAATTCCATAAAAAATATTATCATTTTATTGTCAGTCAAGGCAGGTCAGGATAGACACCCAATTTTATTTTTCCTTGAAATTTGGCACCAATCGCATTGAATTTCAAATTTACCAGATTTCAAAAAAATAGTATTAAAACCTAGTAGTTTAGAAACTAAATTCAATTTTCTATAGATTCTATTCTTACATATTTTTGAAATAATATGGATAACTTACTCAAATTTTTATGTCAAGTTGTCTAACTCTATTTTTTTTGAATTTTTTGCCACTTAAGGGCTCATTTTTTCCATGATGATCCTGCGCATACTCGATACTTGATAGATATATGCTTTGTCCTTGAGTGCATCACTAGATTTTTTGAAATATTAATTTCATTTGTATTATCACAAAATATAAAAATAGGATCATCATATGTTACTCTGATATTTTTCAATGTTTGTCTCATCCATAAAACTTGTATACAACAAGATGTTGTAATATACTTAGTTTCAACAGTAGATAAGGAAACTAAATCTTGCTTTTTACTCAACCAAGCCACTAATCTACAACTAATAAAGAATGCACCACCACTTTTACATTTCTCGTCATCTACACAACCAGCCCAATCTACATCTAGGTAAGCACTTAGTGTAAAATCAGTATCCCGAGGATACCACAAGCCATAATTTAGAGTTCCATTCAAACATCTAAATATCCTCTTAACACTAGCAACATGTGTTTCTTTAGGGTCTTCTTGAAATCCAGCCACAAGAAAAACTACATGCATGATATCCAATCTAGTAGTAGCTAAATATAACAATCCACCAATCATATATCTGTATTTTCTTTAATCAACCTTAGGTGAATAATCATCTTTACTCAGTTTGCAACTGGCCACCATAGGAGTGCATACCAGTTTGGAACCATCCATCCCAAACTTCTTCAACATTTCTCTTACATACTTTGATTATGAAATAAAAATCCCTTTCTTTGTTTGATTGATTTGTAGCCCAAGAAAGAAATTCATCTCACCAAATATAGACATCTCAAATTCTTTATGTATTTATTTAGCAAAAATCTTGCACATAGTTTTATTTCCTCCAAAGATAATGTCATAAACAGATACAACCACTATTAAAATCTTGTCATTTTCAATTTTAAAATATAGATTACTATTTATCGTATCGTTGTTGAAACCTTGTTGAATCAAATATTTTTCTAACCTATTAAAAAGGTGTAGGACAACTGAGAAGGGGGGTGAATCAATTGTCACAAAATTCAAACTTAAAACTTCAACACTTATCAATTCCACAATCACACTATTTTGTTATTAAGTATGAACATGAAATGCAGATAACAGAAAGTAAATCAACACAATGAATACCAATTTTTTTACGTGGAAAACCCAATGAGGGAAAAACCATGGTGAGGATTAACTCACAATATAAAGATATTATAAAACTAAATACAAAGGCTCATTATCAAGGGCTTACTACCCAAAAGAGGACTCACTGTCCAAATACAAAGGCTCACTTCCTACAAAAAGGATTCACTGTTCAACAAGGAGGCTCACTATGTTGGCCTTCCTATTGCACCAAAAGGTCGACCTATCAATTCCCAACACAAACGTTAGTTAAGATCGACAGGAAGCTATTATACCATGTCACAAACCCAAGCATTGTGTTGCAAGGAGGACCAAGGGACACACCATCTTGCAACAATCCCCCCAACACAAGCGAGGGGTTTGAACCTGTGATGAGCTCTGATACCAATTGTTGGCCTTGCCATTGCACCAAAAGGTCAACTTGTTAATTCCTAACACAAGTGCTAGTTGAGATCCATAGGAGGTTGTTAGACCATGTCACAAACCCAAGCACTATGCTACAAGGAAGACCAAGGGACACACTATTTTGCAACACACTGCCTACTAATACAAAAGAGAACAAAAGGTCCACCACAACAATTAACACACATCCATAGCCTTGATTAGAATATTGTAGAAACCTTCAACTCATTTCCTTCAGGAATCTAACACAATGAAATACTATCGCCTCAACTCACTCACACACACTTCTTCACTTTTGATTTGTGGATTACTTCGTCACTTTGCATCTCTTACTAAATCTTCACAATCTGACTTGTATTTATACCATCTTCAACCTTAGAAACTTTCTCCAAGGTTAGCCACATAAGCTTCATTTCATAAAATTTAAATTAGGTTGGCAACTCAACATTCCCATGGTGGAAAAGAATGGGAGTGGACCAAAATAATATTTATCCAAGACCAAAAAATAATGCCTCAGATCAACCACGCGCTTCCTTAATTAAATTTTAATTCTTCAAAAGAAGTGTAAACACCAGGTCGGCCAAACCTAATGAAAACAAAAATGAACATTGATGTAC
>VDFB02350246.1:0-28257 GCA_007258455.2 Sequoia sempervirens
TTTAATCAGCTTCATTTATTTAAACACACATTGAGCCATGCTATCACGGATGTAACCGGCCCGAAAAATGTGAACAAATGTAGGCCTGCCTTTCAAGAAAGCAACTACCATAATATCACATTTTTTCGAAGTGGATTGGCATGTGTCTTGTCAATTTTTCTATAAATAGGCCAGTAAATAATGAGAAAAATATACTTAGCATTTGAGAAGTGATAGGTCAGTAGCAGAGTGATAAGCAAGTCTTTTCATAGGTTAGGTGGTAAGCAAATTCGGCATTAGCTCAAAAGCCTAGGGATAGTGTCAGAGCAATGGATACCCCAATTCGTCTGACCTCGTATAAGTCACAGACGGTGTTCTTAGGGGAGATTTAAACTAGGAGACTAAAAAGGATGACGAACAACAAACATTCTATGGTTTTGGTAGCCATTAAGTGGGTCTTAGGCAAAGATTGCATAAAATATGAGGATAAGTATCGAGTGAATACTGATGTATGCTCCCACTTTGTAGTGTCCATGCTGGACATTTGCGTTCCCCAACCACTGATCCTAAAGCTAGTTAAAGAAATCTTCCCGAAGAAATACCTGAATAGTCTTGGTGAGGTCGTTGTGCATGCTTCCTATGGGATAGGTTTGCCATCATCTAGCGACCTGCACCGCTTTATTGAGGAAGAAACTATCGTCGTTTGGTTGCCATTCCTCAGTGGATTCCACCTGCAGACCCGTGACCAACACTAGCAGAGGGTTACTTAGGCCCTACACTTCTTATTTCGTAGCTAGAACATGATAACTTTCTATGACGTAGACTAGTATACTGACTTCAGGAACCTGGTGTTTCCACCGCCAATGGCAGTTGTGCTAAATGATGCTGTCAGCACTGCCGATGAACCTGTGGATGAGGAAGAAGTGGGCGCTGCAGTGAATGCGTTAATTTCTGCCAGTTATGCCTTCGAATAGACAACCCCTTTGCCTGCTGCTCAAAATGTATCTCTCCTGCTTTATATAAGCCTGATAAAAGGCTATCGTATATAATATACCTCAATACTTGTAAAATTTGAAAAACGGCTTCCCAGCCATTTTGTGATGAAAAGAACATATATAAATAGATATCCATCGTTTTAAAAAAAATCCACGCTCTTTCCTTCATTCTGTGTTTAAGCTTTTCTAAGTTTGCAAGTTTTATATGCTATTTCTCTGCACATGGGTGTATTTTGTGTAAAGCAACTCTGGTATTCCACCCGTCAATAATAATGAGTTACTTCTACAGAAATACAAAATGATTTAGAAAAAGACCGGCCAAACAAATAGAAAATAAAGAAAATAAAAATGCTATTTACATATGTACAAAGTAGAGCTTAATGCCTAATGGAATAGTTTAAGATAAATCCCATTGATTGGGATTCCTAACAGCTCCTGTTCCATATTCTCTAGCTCAAAAGCATTGTGTTCTTTGCACCTAATGACTTTAAAGGGACCTTCCCATAGGTAGTCAAATTTACCGTGCTGACCTGGCTTTGCAGCCCAACTATCATACTTTAGCACTAAGTCTCCACATTTTAGACCTTGGTCGGAAGCCTTCTTGTCAAACCATCACTTGACCACCTGTTGACGGCTTGTCATTTCCATTAGGGAATTCTTCCTTTTTTCTTGCACTTCCAATAGTTCGGCGAGCCGAACCTCCATGGCTTCATTTTGTTCTATCTCAAGAGATTTCAACAATTGTATTGCCAGAATCTCCATGGAGATGGGTAATAGTGCTTCTTTCTCGTATACCAACTCATAAGGTGAAGTCTTAAGGACTTGCTTAGGAGTTATGCAGTTTTCCCATAGCGTTGTTCGGAGGTTTTTATGCCATTCCCTTTGGTGTTCTGAGTCAATCCTTTTAAGAAGTCAGACTAAACTTTTGTTTGTCGACTCTGCTAGACCATTTCCCTGTGGGTAATAGTTTGATGATTTTTTAAGGAATATGTCATTCTTTAATGCAAAGTGACATACCTTTGCACCTAAGAATGCTCTGGCATTGTCCGAAATGATAGTTTTCGAAGGACCGAACTTTGTCACCAGTTCCTCGAGGAAATCTACAATTTCTATCTCTGTTGCACTTTTAAGGGGAATAGCCTCCGTCCACCATGTGAAATAGTCTGTAGCGGTTAGAATCCACTTGTGTCCAGCACTAGAGACTGGGTTGATCATTCCAATGAAGTCCATGCCCCATTGCGCAAATGGTTCGTCTGCCACTATGGGTCTGAGGGGCATTGCATAATTCTTCATTCTGTTGGCGAAGAACTGGCATTTTTTACAACCTCTTACCAAGGAGTGGGAGTCATTGAAAAGTGTAGACCAATAATAGCCAACGCGCATGATTTTAATTGTGGTGGTTTTGGCAGAGAAATTTCCACCTATAGCGCTATTGTGGAATGCGTCGAGGATCCTCTTCGCCTGCTCTGAAGTAACACATTGCAAGAGAACACCATTGAAATTCCTTTTGAAAAGGACTCCTTCTATCAGCGTATATCCGCAATTTTGAAGCCGATAATACCTCTTTTTTTGGGATGAGAGGCCTGGCAGATACCTTCCAGTTTGCATGAAGTTCATTCTATTAGTTAGCCAATCATCTTCCGATCCCAATCCATTTATCAAGACGAGCTCTAGTTGTTCCTCCTTGGTAGGTACTTCCTCATTCTATGCCATATACTCACACAGTTCTCTTCCTTTAATAGTCTTAGTAGGATTGAATTCGATGTCATATTTGAAGGATCTTGGTGATCCAATTATCCCTTTTTTCTATGATTTCTCCTTCCATGATGTATTCACGCACACTAGAATGTGTGACATATACCAGAACTTTGTTGCAAGAAATTAGATGGCGGAATTTTTTAAGTCCCTTTACTATTGCAAAGGCCTGTCTTTCAAAAAAGTTATAATTCGCCTCATATTCTTTTAGGGTCTGGGAATAGAATGCCACTGGATGTTCTCCCTTTCCTTCACTATCCTTTTGGGTTAGAACAATAGCAATACTAGAGTCGCTACTTAAAGCATACATTATAAAATATTTGCATTGATCCGGATTAACCAGCACCGGGGCTGTGGAAATCGCTTCCTTGACCCGTTCAAAAGCCTCCCAAGTTTTTGTTGTCCACTTGAAAGCTTGATCTTTTTTCAATATTAGGGTGATTGGCCTAATCATTCTCGTGAAATCGAAAATAAATTTGCTAACAAAATTTACTTTGCCCAGGAAAGACTGGACACCTTTCTTATTCACCGGAAGGGGAAGTTCTTTGATAGCCTTTACCCATTCGGGGTCAATTGAAACACCTTCTTTAGACACAACATGCCCCAACAGCTTACCCTACAGCACTCTGAATACACATTTCATTGGATTTAGGGAAACCATGAACTCCTGAAACTTTTGAAAAAATAATTCCAAATGATCAAAATGATCATCTTTAGATTTAGAGAACACAGTAAGGTCATCCAAATAGATTAGAATAAACTTAATGATCAGTTCGCTGAATGCGATGTCCATCACCCGTTGGAAAGCTACCCTTGCATTGGATAAACCAAAAGGAATTTTAGCATATGCAAATGTTCCCCACTTTGTGGTGAACGTAGTCTTGTGCTAATCTTCTTCTTTAACACAAATCTAGTTATAGCCAGAGAAACCATCCAGCAGAGAGAACATTTTCGATCTTGCCATAGTTTGGAGGATTTCCTCCATAAAGGGCAACGGATAGTGGTCCTTCAGAGATGCTCTTTTTAGGTCTTGGAAGCCAACACATAAGCAGATATCACCATTTTTCTTTCGGACTAGAACCAAATTCGATACCCAAGTACTATGTTTGATTGGGAAGACAATGCGTGAATCAATGAGCTTGGTTAGCTCTTGTGCCATTAGGGCCTCAACCTTAGGGTTGACTGGCCTCTATTTCTGTCAGACTGGTTTCACACCTTTTGTTAGCTCAATAGTGTGTTGAATGATGCTAGGATCGTAACCCTCCAGATCATTGTAGGACCAGGCCACTATTCCATACTTTTCATAGAAACCGATGAGCCTTTCTTTATCATGATGTGGGACATCTTTTCCAACTCAAAGATTCTTACCATTGGAGATCAGAAGTTCCTCATAATCACTTTTGTCCACCATGAACTTCCGCTTATCATTTCAGGCATCATTACAATCAAAAAAGTTTTTGAGAGTAACCAACCCTTTTGGAAGTTTATTTGATTTGAGCTGCATAATTTGTCCTTCATAAGCCTCGGCGATCTTTGGTTGAAGCTGATCAGCAAATTCCTCTGAGTGCTAGATAAACGAAGTGATGTGTTCATCACTTTCAAAGACTTTCCAACTCTGATCATTGTCAGGGATCGCTGGTCGGACTAATACCTGTACTGAATATTCATTCTGAAGCAAGTCAGAGATAGGATCAAACTGAGCACCAATCACCGCCATGCGATTTGCATCGCTATTCTGCCTTCGAGGAATGGTCTGGATGTTGAAAGCTTTGAAACCCTCAATCAGGTCCCAAATTCGATGCCGATAGGATCTCATGCAGAAATTATTTGCTACAAAAATTCCTCGGACCTAGTTAACTACCAGTTCAGAATCTCCAAACATAATCAATTACTTAATACCCATTCGTTCCGCAAGGCTTAGGCCTTGGACTAACCCTTCATATTCAGCCTCATTGTTTGAATAGGTGAAGTGAAAGTAGAAAGACCTCAACAACTTTTCATTATGTAGGGATATTAGATATACCCCTGCTCCAGCACCTACTTTGCTTCTTGCTCCGTCAAAATACAATGTCCATAGCTCATTTGCTTGGTTACTGTTGGATTCTTTGGTGACCTTCAGAAGCACCTGGTCTTCGTCATAAATCAAATATGTGCCCAATCCTGTAGCATGATAATTTTTGAAAGGGTCATTGTTTATGTGTTCGCTCAACAGAGCATCTTCCTTATCATTTCCGTCTCTGCTCACCTTCTCTTCTTCTAGCAAATCAACAATATACATTTCTTGCTTAGTGATAGAGGTATGTGCTACTTCAAAATTGATCAAGGCCTCATCCGCCACATGTTCAGAATGTAGAGCCTCTGATTCTATCTTCATTTTTGTGCCATGTTTGGTCCTAAGTATCAGATGTGACCAATCCAAGGACAGGTATCTGCCCACTTTTGAAGTAAATTCGTGGGATAGACAAAGACCAAACATAGGAGGAACATTTATGATCACTGTGTCCTACGAGACTATGATACTTGGGCAGGCAAATAAAGTTAATGGAAGCGATTTGATGACACCTACGGTTTCAACTTTGTTTCCATCAAGCTACATAACCCCTCTTTTCATAGGTTCGTAGGTGAGGCCCAAAGCTTCAGCTATCTATTTAGGCATAACCGTTGTACTAGCGTGAGAATCAATCATAGCCTTGTGTAATAGCTTTTTTCCTACAATGAGAGTCAAGAAGAAGGGTTGAGGTTTCAACCTACCTCTGTCATCGGTAGGAGATTCCTTTGTATCGTTTGTAAGCACCTTTGGTGGCGGTATGTGACAACCAACCTCTGCACTGGCCGAAGGCTTTGTTAATGCCAGGTTGACCTCTTCCTGAAGCACCTTTTGTAATAGCGTATTTTGTTCTAGGATAGCTAGAATGTCCCATAAAGACACGTTAGCAGATGATTTCTTCAATTTCTCTACCACATTAAAAGGTGGCAAACTCAAAGACTTTTTCTCTTTGGTTCTTGCTATAATAATCTCCTTCCATGGTTGAGAAGATGAAGGGATGGTCAGAGCACTGAGAGTTTGATTGGACACGCCTTTGCGTTGCGAAATGTCTGGATGTGAAACAACAAGCTCACCTGTGAATCTTCTCTTTGAGCGTGTGTTATAGTTAGATTGCACCTGCGGTGTTTCAGATATGAATGCGTCATTAGCAAACACCATTTCTTCATCTTCCATCCAAGGGAAGAGTGCATGATTAGGAGCAATATCAGGCTCTTTCTCTAAAGAAATTCCTTGTATTTGCACGGTAAGGACCGCACTCTCCATTGGCGAGGCATATACGTATCCTAAATTTTCTGTTGCAATACCTTGACTGCGTTGCTCCGCCACCTTCTGTTGTAAGTTGCCACGCGGACAATTTCGGGGCATATGCGCATCACTACAAGGGAAGTACCATGGATTGATGTCATCAATAAGATTGTTTTATCCTGCGGTTAATTCCCTACTTGAGCTTGAAGATGCGCTCATTAACGGAGAAGGCACTGGCACTATTTAGTTTGTAGTCGAAGTTGGTGGATTAGTGCGAGGCACACCTTGATATTGATTTTGCTGATAAGTAGACTGCCCGCCTTGATAGTTTTGATATGCGGGCCGTGGGGGCGTTGCTTGGTTCCGCTTGAGAGTTGTTATGTCATTTTCCATGGTTCGCAACATCTCTTTGAGGCCGCTTATTTCATCTTTGGAAGAACCTGATGTAGAAGCCAAGTTTTCAGGAGCAGCCGCATATGAGTACATCGATTGGAAAGTTGCTACCGCACTAGTCGATGTGACCTCTTGTGCATAGATTGTTATTTTAGAAAATATCGGCATAATAGGTCAGGGAGGAAATTTTTCATAATCTATCAAATGATTCTCAGCTTTGATAGCGATACCATAAACATTTGGTAGAGTGGCTCCTCCCAAAGACTTGATCATCACATAAATGTCAGGATTAATGGACTTCAGATAAAATATGAATTCCAACTCTAGAGTCAGGCGAATAGTCATAGGGATCCTCTGCCAATTTGCATGAAATCAGGCATTGAAGTCCATTAGAGCCTCCTGGGGGGCTTGTCTTATGATGGATAGCTGATAATATAATGAAGAATGATCTCCATCATTTGAGAACCTTTCATAAAATGAATCTCTGAGCTCATCCCAGGTGCGAATTAAATTAGGAGTTAGCGTTCGGTACCAATCTAGAGCCTTTCCTTTGAAAGACGTGGTGAGGAGCCTCAGGGCTACATTTTGCGTTGTAATACCGTGTACCAGAAAAACATCTGCTACATTCTGCAAATGTTCTGTTGGCATTTTTGAGTTGTCTCTGACAAATTTGGGAATAGCTTTTAGGGCTGAAACCGGGATAGCACCCCAAACAACGGGTGCTACCAGGGGTACTAGGGGACTTCCAACATCCCATGCTACGTAGTTTCTATTTGGGGCTGGCAACATGGTGAGAGGAAAAGGTGGTGGAAATAGAATGGTTACCAACTGATTTGCGACCTGGATTGTCCCTAGCGGAGGTACTAGTAAACCTGGGTTATCTACAGTCTAGGATCTAGTTACAGACCGATGGCTCATACACCCACCTACAATGTTATTTTATTAAGTTCGAGTCCCACCGGGCGTGCCAGAAAAAGAACAAACTGTTGACGCCAAAAATTGACGAGGTAACAGTGTCTTATGGAAAACTCAATTTAAGGGGGACCCTTTGCACTAAACTGAGTGACCTCCAGATTTTTAAAGAAGCCGACTTCTTCTATAATAGATTTTGGAAAGGGAAATGGAAACAAATATAATGAAGGAAAGTCTAATCTAAGGCGATGCACCAAAATCTACTGATGGGAATGATAAATCATAGATTTAGGGGCCTGAATGGTGTTGTTGCGTTCCAAAACGCCAGAGACTTAAAATTATAGCATAGACAATTCATTTATTGACATAAAATAATATTGCATACATCCTCACTATTAAGAAGAGTCATTAGACATGATTTAGGTAAGCAAGCTTGTATCCAACATATATAGAAATTCTTCAAATGAAATGTTTAAGACAGTATAAAGCACAGTTTATAGTTTAATCAAAGCATGAAAAACAGAAAGGTTGAACAACTGGCACAGTTTGAAAGTTTCTTGCAAATAAAATAGTAAAAGAGGCTTGGTGTCTTTTGCTAAAATCAGCGTGTTTTTTCTCAAATTTTGGACCCCTTCTCATTGACAGAGAGAGTATATATAGCAGGAAAAGAAACCTCCCATCACTTTGGAGAACTGTAACAGAAAAGATCTCGCAATCCTTTGCAATGATGTCTAAATCAGAAGATTCCTAAGGTTGTTACAATGGCATCGAGCCGGAATATAGCATCCAGTCACCCTAGGTACAGGTGCATCTTTTGCAATGATGGCGGTGGTCCCAGCAAGGCTTGAGTAGACAAATGTCATCCCTCGCCGTGAATGATTATGACCAACAACAACCAATAGCGTTGTTTAGTTCATCCGGCCCATCACCTGCATAATAGATCAGCATTTAGGCACGTGGCAGCCTCCTACTGCCCGTATGAAACCCTCTCCCATCACTATCAAGGATTTGCAAAAATGTAACATGCGTCAAATGGGCTGAGATCCTTATCGTAGTGGAGGGAACGCTGCATCAGCTGGGTGTGAAAGACGCGTGGTAGCATTTCACTACCCGCGGCTATTTATTTCCTTACTGCGTTGAAAGATTTGTGAACGGTTGCCACCTAGCAGAAAGTGGGACCCGCCAACACCTTTTAAGAATAAAAAAGAAACCTTGCGAAAGCATTTCACAACTCGTCGAGGCCTCAAGGAAGCAAGCAACAAAAGCAACCCGTAACCGCGACACGTGGGAGCCCAGCGAAGCCTCCTACGAACTGAAAGGAAAGCCGATACCCGAAGTTGCGAAGAGAAGATGCGCAAAGTGGCAGATCAAAAATTTGATAGAAAGCCGAATAAACTCAGCGATGCACAAGCCGACACACACACAATACAAAAATAAACTCGAAAAGAGCTGCTCAAATATTTATTTTAATAGTAACCAAGACAAACCTACTACCTCTAGATACAAGCAACACATAAAATAACACTGTACTAGTAAACACAAAACATAAGGTTACATTGCTTCCAAAACCACTGAATCAAGTACAACCACTGTACAATACAAACTGACTACTATCATAGGAGGAGTGTCATCACAAAGGTTGCATTGTTTATCTAAAGGAGATCTTCCTAGGTCCTGGCCCCCATCCTTGGTTATCTTGGTAACCTCTCACAAACTTTGGCCCCACATGCACACTAGTACGAAATCAATTATTTTTCGAGAAGACAAGATAACGATCTTTTCATTCCAGGCCTTCCCTAATATAGGTTATTTAATTTCCATTGATTAAACTAACTCTCACACGAATTTTCCTAGGACCACTTTGTGTCTCGACCCCCATTGAAACCCACTCCCCTATTGACAACACAATAACTTATTCCACAACCCAAGGGTAGACAATGCACTAAAATTGATAACAAATAACCACCATAATCTCAAGAGGTAACACATCTCTATAGATGTCAAATACTGAATCCCAACTGCATGTACTACCCAAGGAAATCTCAAAGGGTGAACTAAAGACACAACAACCCTTTCACAATTTACAATCTCTGGAAGACTTACATTTTCACAATAACAAATTTCCTCCCAATACACCAATACAAAATAATACATAATTAAAACACAAGTAACTCACATAATTAAATGAACTACCATTAGGATTTCCTAAATCCAAATAAATCAATAACTCATATTTAAAATACATCATTTAAACATAACTCTAATTAATAAATCAACAACGAATTAAATTAAATGTTTAACTTTCAGTTCCACAACTACTCAACAATTAACTCAAGTTTCTCAATCAAAATAATCAATCATTTAAAGTTAACTATTTATGCTTGCATGCACCTAAAGCAATAATAACCATCTAAATAAATACCCTTTTTAAATAAAACAATAATACTTGCTTGAAATACTCCAACTTAAGTATACTTCCACTTACAAACCATAAGGAAACTAAAACTAGTTGTTTAACTCCAATTTCACAAATACACAAATAAAAATCTCAATCTTTCTAATAAAATCATTTTATTATAAAACACCTACTTGTGCATTGCATGCACTAATTAACAACATGATATTCATTTAAATAAATATCCTTTTTAAATAAATAAATAAATATATATATATATATCTAAATATATATATTTTCTAATTACCTAATCCAATTAATTATTCTTTTCCAATATTCATTTTCTAATATTTTATATTAAAATATCTAATTGTGCATTTGCATGCACCTATTTAAAAATACATTTAAATATATTTATATTTAAATATTCTAAAATTATGTGCAAATTTTCCAATATATATATTTTTAAAATAAATATATATATTAATTTACATTTTTCAAACAATATTAAACATAAAACCAGTCTGTTGCGACTTTAATAACTTTCGATTTTTGATATGGATCTCTGAAATTTTTATTGAAGGTGTGCCACCAAGTCTTTTAAAACATATAAAAAAATCAGCCATACCTAGTTCGTAAATTTTTAGTTATGATTAATTTAGTAACTCTCTTCTCTGCAATTTTTTTACAATTTTTCTTACAAGAAGTTATTCATAAAAAATTTTCTACATGAAAGATTCACAAATTTACAGAAGTTTTAATTTTCTCAACTCCACAAGAGGATTTCAATTTTCTCAAATATACTAACAGAGGTTTTCTATTTCATCAGATACTTTCCTTTTGAATTTTCTATTGTGTTAAAAATAATTCCCTACAGAGAACTAAATCTTTCACGGTAATTACCATTTTCTACAAAGAAGATTTAAATAATCTTAACATAGAAGATTACAATTTTCTACAGTTTTGATTCATTTCAACAAAGGCTTTAAAATTTAACTCTAAAGTTTTGATTTAAATTCAACAGAGGTTCTATAATTCAACTATAATTTCCTTTAGAATAATCCATAAACTCAATTTAAACAGAGGATCTAAAATATATTTTCTACAGAGGCTGTAAACATTCACAACAATCTTTTAAAACAAAAAACTTCTACAATAAAATAAATCCTCTTCTACAAAAAACCTTTCCAATTTGTAAAACAATAATAATTAAATATCTCTTTCAAATTAAATTCACAAAACAATAAAGAACCTATTCAAAAAGAATTGTTGATTTGAAGTTTGATGTCGAGCTTGCCTTTAATCCCCAACTTGCCAAAGCTTCCTCCAGAAGAATTGTCACTTCCTAGATAACATAAAATAACTAGAACCAAGAATGCACAAAACTAGATTCCCTAAACTTATATGAAAGCTTCTAAAATTAAAATCCCCAAAACCTCAAAACCATTCAACCATTTTTAACATCCTCTCTTTCTCTTGTGAAAACAACTTCCTTTCTTCCAATTTGAATAATCTCTCCGACAATCAATTTTCAACAATTAGTAATCAAAACCTTCTAACTTCTAGTTAACAAAACAAATATCTTTTCTTCATCAACCACAAATATTTCCAAAGATCTTTTCCCAATAACATGCATTTGAAATTTAATTAATTTATTTGTTTCAAATCAAATTTAAATAACTTATTTATTTTAATTCACATTTAATCTAATAATTAAAATTACTTTATAACATAAATTAAATTAATTAATTTATCTATTATAAAGTCTCCACATCAATAATACAAATTAATTAAATACTTAATCATAACATATAATTTAATCCTCACAATTAAACTTTGCACAATAATAAAATACCAAGGCAAACATGGATAAAGAATACGACCAATACATGGACTGATGACACACTATACTAGGGTAAATGTTTGACTAGGTTAACCCATTACTATCTCCCAATCAAGATTACTGTTGGGTAATGGAAACGCTCAGACCTGTGAATCTAGGTGGAGCCGATGTCCTGTACCTGTTCACTCAAACATATAAATTAGAGTACACATTTATAATAGTCGAGGCGCTAGGAAAGGAACTCTAGCAATCGCATCTCATTTTCGTATGTCTCCATATGTTCAATGGTATGATGCTTCCCTTTCCACCTATCCTCACAACATGCTACTGCATCACTTAACTACCTAATAAATCTCTGCATCATAATAATAACAAAATAATGTGCATCATACCCACAAAAGTACCATCAGAAGCTCTTGTTCCATCTTCCTATTTGGATTCCTTAGCAAGACTACCTACACATCCCAAGTGAGAATGGAGGGGCACTACACATTTACTTGGCTTACATTCACATAACAACATAACGATGTCAAAACCACGTCAATACAAACTCCCAGAGGAAAAAACACAACTATAGGTAACTCTATACAAGAGACCACGATCATGCAATAGGCAAAGAGTGTCATCACACAGTTTGGGATAGGTTACCCTAGTGAATATTCCTAGACTACTGGCCCTCTCCAAGAGTTACCGTGGAAGTCTCTATCGATTCTCGGCCCCTATACAGACTAATGTGGAGTCACTCCATCTTTCAAGTAGACAAGATAGGTGACTAAGACATTCCAAGCCTTCTCAACCTTACCTCAATCTAAACAAGAATTAAGGTGATAGGTGAGGCATACAATTATCTGAATTAATGTTAAGTACTACCCAACCCCTAGTACATTAGTTAGGTTTCCACTGGATTACAAAACCCATAATAGGTTACCTTGGCAGCCGCTTAGGGTTTTAGCCCCTATTGCAAGCCACTCTTCCTATAGACATGACACAACATCAATTACATGAGATAGCCACCAAGCACATAGAAAAAAATCATGTACATAAACATCTCTATCATGACATAGACCAAAATATCCATAATGTCACCATAATAACAACAAATTGTGCAAGGCTATACCCAAATAAAATCACGGTAACAGTACATCAAAGTACAAACATTTAATACTTAAATCACAAGGTCAATTTCCTAACCTCTAGAAGTTAAGATCTCTATATCACTTAACAATAGACTTCCACTTGAAAAATTCATACAATCAATATCATAAAGGATTTCTTAACCATATTCTTTTAAAGTAAAACTCTAAGGTTCATTTACTCACTTTAAAGAATATCATAACCATTAATATTTTATAGTTTCTATGCAATGCTACTAAACCTTTTTGAATTAAAAGACATAATAGTTTATAAATTGAGATAGACAAATTTCTTATTGATAATAAAATCAATAAATATTATAACCTAATTGTATTTATTAAACAACTTGATAAAAGACATAAGAATATTCATAACACAAATCCATCGGCACTCAACTATCTAACTACAGTCACTAGCATCTTATATAAATTTAACTTTAGAATAAATCTTATCTACTCCCAAGCAATAATACAAGGCGGTTAACTCACATAAAATCAATTGACAGAGATATCCATGCAGAAATTACTAAAGTTAATGAAATCATAGTACTCACTACACTCTAACAATATATTGCTTTGCATTTGCATGCATATAAAGAGAGCTAGCTTTGTATTGGTGACAATTTTATAAAGACTAACTTTTCACCCATTGAGAATGCATGGCGTTGAACTAAGAGTTACAGGGATAACATTTATCACTGAAAATTATAATAAAAGAGAATTTTCAAACGTATATTCTAAATCTGATGAATTAAGATCTAAGAGATTATTAAAAAAAACAATGGCAGTGAATATCTTAAATTACACAGTGACTTTGATAAATTCCATGAGAATCATTATCCTTCTAATGGTGTATATTAAATAGCATTAGCTATTCTAAGGAAACTTCCAGTTTATAAAGATAAAGTAATTTACAGGAATACAAGGAGTTGTAACTTAGACATCTACAACAGATTTATATTTTATGATTCTAGGCATAAATACAAATTTAAAAGGTAGAAAAACCAAGTTGAATTGAAGTTAAAGAGTAACATTATAGAAAATTTAAAGAAATATCATATGGAGTCTATCAAATTTATGAGGAAAATCAAAGTATTCTTTAGACACACTGACCTGTGAATTGAACAAAGTTTTCGACTTTCAATAGACATATTTCTGTTTACAAAAATCATTCTAAACAGAGAAAAATATAGTTGGGGTCTGCCTAGTAGAAAGAAACAATATAAGTTTTATCAGCAAATAGAAACCGTTAAGTTTAAACTATCATATTGTAGAGGGTGACACATTTTCCCAAAAGGAAACAAAACTTTCTATTTGAAAATATTGATGAGAGGAGAGAGGGCGGCGAATAAGTTCTAACAAATCTATTAAGGTTAAATCTACTAGAAACACTATTACATGTAGATCCCAACCCTATTTAAATTCAAATGTATTCATTTTCTTAAGAGTAATTTCATGCAGAGAGAGAAAATACGGCTTGAGACATACGAATACAAACTGCAGTAAGAGAATTATGAGATCCATCAATGAAGATTACATGCAGACTTTCAAAAGGGCGTTTATAGATTGTAAGATCAATTCTTCTATAGCTATGTTTGACAACTTAAGTTTCTCTAATATATTTGTTTTCGGCACTAATTATCTACAATATCTTTTTTTTATGTTTGTATAGGTTTGAAAAAGTGATTCCTTTTCCATAACAAAACAAACATTTCCAAACAAATAATATTTAAGAAATCTTTTCAGAATATAGAGATAAAAATATTGCAAAACGAGAAGGGATCCTTTTTTTTAAAACTAAAAAACTGATCTGGAAATGAAATCTAAAGCTTCTGTCAATTCTGCTCAAAACACTAGCTATTTGAAAAAGAAATCCAAAAAAAATCCGGCCCAATAATATGCTTGCAAACAAAATATGAGATGAAAACTTTTCCAGAAAAAACTATTGTGCAAATATTTTCCAAAAACTACTGCCGTGAAAAATTCTTGCAGAAATTTACTGTGAATCAAAATTGCACAACCAAAATCCTTTTAATGCATTTAATTAACTCAAATTCATAAAGCTTAATTGATTGTCAATCATGCATTCAAAATTGATCAATTAGTTCTAACTTAACCATTTAACTCCAAATCCAAATTTTATAACATGTTGAAAACAACCTCTTTTAAAATATCTGCTTTTCACATAAATCCTATTTGCACAATTATCAAACCATAGTCACAATTATTTAATTTGACATCTCAATAAAATTACATTTAATCAAATAAATTAACAAATAAATCATTTAACTAAATTAATTAATTCCCAACGAATCAACACAAACAAGATCAACACAATAGGACCAGACAACAAACAACAATGGGTGACAGAAAGATACTAGTTCAATGAAGAACCATGGCTAAAAATAAGGACCTGACACTATCTTTGAATCAACATATTTTCCATTGGGTTATGGCATACTCAAACCTGACAAGTAGGTGGAGCCGATACCTGG
Source organism: Sequoia sempervirens (assembly GCA_007258455.2). Taxonomy (NCBI): domain Eukaryota; kingdom Viridiplantae; phylum Streptophyta; class Pinopsida; order Cupressales; family Cupressaceae; genus Sequoia; species Sequoia sempervirens. Next base: position 15,193 of record VDFB02350246.1, read on the forward strand.
TACCTACAACTACATAAAACAACACTATCAACCATAAAAACATATATCGACAACCACACCATGAAGAAGAATCACAGCGTAGCAGGGTACTCTCAAGTGAGTAATGCTACACTGTCTCCACCAAGACTAACGATCATCATTATATCATAAACAACATTTATATCAAGATAACCTCATAAAAACTCAGAAACAACATGAACCATTTCACACACGTGACTATAATAATATCATCACACGAAAATAACCAGATGATCATGATGTCAAATGTATCATCCACGGTGTATAAGACAACATAATGTCAGAGTTATAACTGAAAATAAACAGTATAGTATCATAAGCAACTAAAGCATCTATCTATCAAACTGAATCAAACTAAGATAGAGTGTCACAACTGGAGGGACACTACACTATTAGATGTTATTTTAATAATAATTCTAGATGGGATTGTATTTTTGAATTCCACATGTGGAAAATTGGGTAAAAAAATGAAGGTTTTGTGTTTAGGTCTTATTTAGGGCCAACTTGACACATTTGAAGGATTAATGTGTTGCTATCTTATGTAAGACATATATTGGGTCCATCCCAACCTATCTTGAGGAGAATTGAATTTTGAATTAAGGAACGAGATGTGGAGGAAGTGTTTGAGGATGATAAGTTGAAATTTTGTGTGTTACTTCCAATTAGTTCGACCTAATTGAAGTTACACTTGATGTGGATATATATAGGAGATTGATTACAGTGTTTTGGAATAAAAATGTGAGTTATGTGTGATAGATGAAATGTATAGTTTTCCACCTATATGTGTGTGATGCAAATGTGACTAGAGTTGTGCAAATTGTGTGAATTTAGAGTAGAGCAGTGCATTGAAACAGATCGATGCACAGATTATTTTGTAATTCATTGGAACTATAATCTAGCATATTGTAGATGCAATTGTAATAGTTCAATAGGTTGTGATCCACCCATTCTTTCTTCTATCTTATTCTCTGATCTGTATAGGATCTAGACTAAATTGCAGAAATGAATGCTTAATTTTTACAATGATTATTCCAAGTTAATTAAATCAAAATTAACTTAAGGAAATAACAAAATGAAGGAATTAACAAATTGAGAGAAGGTGAGAGAAAAGAAGAGAAGTGCAAACAACGTTTGATTACGGAGTTCGTCACAAATATGACTACGTCTCCGGGTCCGCTCCAATAGAGAGACCGATCCGATTAACTCCAAGAATCAATTACAAATGCACCACAACCATTCTTCAAGCACTTCGGCAGCGTAACGACGCTCTGACGTGCAAGAATGACTCAAAATAATCTCTACAAGACCTCTCTTTCATCACCTCAGCTTCAAGACTTCATCACCTGAAAAAATACTTCCTTTTCACTCTCACCTCATACCCCTTTTATACATAAATAGGTCTAATATGGCCAAACTACCATATTAAATGAAACAACAATAATAAGCCCTTGGGATTTCGTTTACAACCTCCTTTCTAACCCCCTTTTGTTTTCTGGTATTCAGGTTATTTAAATTAGGAGGGTTGTTTTTACAAAATTAGCCTATTTGTTTAGGCTTCGGCTTATACCTTCAACAAAAGAAAACAAACACCACATATTATTAAACAACATTCGGTGGTGTGTTGGCAGCGCGGTATTTTGGTGGGCCGGCGGTCGCGGGTTCCAACCCGGCCACTGGCTTTTGAATAGCCATTTTCCAATTTTGAAATAAAAAAACATAACGGCCACTAACACTGTTAAAAGCCACGGATTTGGTGGAACGGTCGGGCGCTAAGTTTGGAGATGATAAGTTGGGGGTTCGAATCCCCCAACAACTTTTAAACAAACCAACATCCGCCGTGGAGAGGGGGGAAATGCAGTTGCCACATGTCACACCAGGAGGGTACCATGTGGCAAGCTCCAATACGCTGAGACCACTGACGTGTATGCCAATCATGATGTTGACTGTGCCGACGGGTGCTAACGTGGCCTGCTGACTAGACGCTGACGTGTACGATGACTCACTGCCACCTGTCACTGACTGTACCGCTACTTGGATGCCATGTCAACTCTGTACGGACTGCCACATGTCAGCTCCCAATTGGTTTTGTACAGATGATATGGATGCCGAATTCCAAATAGTCCAGTCACTGTCTGTACCATACGAAATGCCGACGTCAGCATCTGTATGGTCAAGTCAACCTGCCTTGCAAAATGTTTGACTATCCATAACTCGAGCATACAATGTCGGATTTCGACGAAATGAACATCGTCAGAATCATCTCGACGAGCTCTTCGTAATGATGCCAACTTCGACAACTTTTGATGACTTCTTTTTTTTCACTTCCTGGACGCCCTCTTATCCTAGTTTGACCCAAGGTTTGACTGGCCATAACTTGCACAAACGGACTCCTTTTCGCTCCGTTCGAGTTGCGTTGGAATCAAGAAATTGAGCTATTTCTAATGGTGTAGATTTTGGAGAGAAATGAGACACTTCAATTTCTACTAAAAATATCCACCGGATCAGGCCTCCCCACTGAAGACCTTTTGGACCTCCAAAAGTGGCATTTACTCTGACATTAAGTGAGGACTTGGCCTCCCCACTTGTCCTGTATCCTCTGTACATCTAAATACCTAGCTCACAAGCACAATGAAGACTGCAACAACATTGTTGAACATAAACATTATTCTATCACTTCCATAAGCTTCTACATCCAATGTCGTAGCCACTAACCAACAAAAATTGACTAGCATCAAGCTGAACAATAATGCAAAAATGAAAGAGAATAAGTCAACAACATATCGATCCTTCACAATAGGAACATTTTTACCCAAGGAACCATCAATGCTTTCAATTATCATTACCTCATGCTGTACTGTGGATGCATCCTGCAACATCTGACCCTGGTTAGCTACTCCAAGTTCAAGTGTAGAACCACCTATACTGACAGACATAAGTGTTAACTCTTTACTTGTATTAATTACCCTCTTTAACTGCCCTGTGTTTGCAAAAGAACGATTAGTCTTAATCCTGTGAGAATGTACAATATACTGTATGCCATCTTTAAACAAGTGATAATGATTCTTTTCCCTATAGAAAATTGCTTTCCTGTCATATAAATAAGGGCTACCAAGCACTATCCCACAGATATCCAGTGGAACCACATCAAATTGTACTTCATCCACAAACTTACTAGTGATTGTGAATCTTAAGGTGCATTGTCTTGTTACTTGCAACTTATCATTTTCACAAATCCAGCCTAGTGGATAAGGTTTCTTATGTTGTGTAGTTTTTAATCCCAAGTTATTTACAACACTTTCAGAAATTAAATTCACTTGAGAACCACTATCTATGAGTGCATCAATTTTACTGTTCTTAGCAACAACCCTTAAATGAAACAACTCATTCCTTTTCACATCTTCAGAGAAATCATTAACTATAGAAGTAGAAGCACAACTAGCAACAGAAACACCAGAAATAGGAGCTTTACCTTTCAAACCCATAGCTATTATCTTAGTCTCATCATCTGAATCTAAACCAAGATCCAAAACAACATTTGTGGCTTTCTCCTTACCTTTCTATTTTTGATTTTGTTTCTGATCCCACTTAGGCTTCAGTTCGGGATGCAACTTCCAACAATGATCTTCATCATGACCCTTCTTGTCACAATGAGAGCAAGAAAGCTTATCATCCTTCTTGACTATAGCTGCCTTCTTTCCTTTCCCTATCTCTGCATTCTTAGAAGATTTCTTTACATCATTATCAAACTTATCAATAAAAGATCCTTTACCCCTTGACTCTAAGTGTGTAGCTTGAACAAACACTTCATCCAAATTACAAGGGTTCAAAACCAAAATGAAATGTCTAAGGTAGGAATGCAAACCTCCTATGTACTTCAACAATGTGTCCTGGGTATACAAAGGAACATTCAAAGAAATAGCCCTTTTCCTGAATTATGGGTGTACTCTTGGACAGTTTGACCTTTCCCTTGCCTAAACATTTGCCAGTCCATCATTAGCTGTTGCATATTTCCTAGGGGATAAAATTGCTTTTTAATAGCATTAACAAACTCTGCCCAAGTTAAAATGACTCTACCATGTTGTGAAACTTCTGCCTTAGTCTTACTCTCCCACCAGGTTAAGGTTGTACCTCCTAAACGAAGAGTAGCTAATTGGATCATATCAACATCATCTAATAGGTTTTGGACTCTATAGTAGACTTCTACTTGCTGAATCCAATCATCCAATTTTTCAGCATTTAGTTCACCACAATACTTTGGTAAATCAAATTTTACATCCAATTTAATTTTAGGCTTATATCTACTCTTGAAAGGATTAGCAGAAATAGAATGAGGAGAAGAGGGAGAAGAAGGAGAAGGAGAAGAGGGAGGAGAAGAAGAAAAGGGGTGATCTAGTTGCTTGCCACCATCTCCATGTTGCTTCTCTTTCTTGTCTTCATGAGCATCTTGCTTCGATGAACCTCCTTCACGTTCCTTCCGCTCTTGTCTCTCCTGAAAAAGAATGTCCACCTTAGCCTTCATCTCGAGGAATGCTCTTTGAAATTCCTGCTCACTGATTTCTTCAGGAACCTCCATTCCAGAAACAGACATCTTCGGAAATGTTCTACGCTTCCCGATCTCAGGATCAAAGTCTTCGAGCTTTCCTTCACCCTTCTGAATCCTGGATCTCGTTAGCATTCAAAAAACAAATAACTGCAATAATAGTCAACCTGGCTCTGATACCAACTTGATCTGTATAGGATCTAGACTAAATTGCAGAAATGAATGCTTAATTTTTACAATGTTTATTCCAAGTTAATTAAATCAAAATTAACTTAAGGAAATAACAAAATGAAGGAATTAACAAACTAAGAGAAGGTGAGAGAAAAGAAGAGAAGTGCAAACAACGTTTGATTACGGAGTTCGTCACAAATGTGACTACGTCTCCGGGTTCGCTCCAATAGAGAGACCGATCCGATTAACTCCAAGAATCAATTACAAATGCACCACAACCATTCTTCAAGCACTTCGACAGTGTAACGATGCTCTGACGTGCAAGAATGATTCAAAATAATCTCTACAAGACCTCTCTTTCATCACCTCAGCTTCAAGACTTCATCACCTGAAAAAATACTTCCTTTTCACTCTCACCTCATACCCCTTTTATACATAAATAGGTCTAATATGGCCAAACTACCATATTAAATGAAACAACAATAATAAGCCCTTGGGATTTCGTTTACAACCTCCTTTCTAACCCCCTTTTGTTTTCTGGTATTCGGGTTATTTAAATTAGGAGTGTTGTTTTTACAAAATTAGCCTATTTGTTTAGGCTTTGGCTTATACCTTCAACAAAAGAAAACAAACACCACATATTATTAAACAACATTCGGTGGTGTGTTGGCAGTGCAGTATTTTGGTGGGCCGGCAGTCGTGGGTTCCAACCCAGCCGCTGGCTTTTGAATAGCCATTTGCCAATTTTGAAATAACAAAACATAACGGCCACTAACACTGTTAAAAGCCACGGATTTGGTGGAACGGTCGGGCGCTAAGTTTGGAGATGATAAGTTGGGGGTTCGAATCCCCCAACAACTTTTAAACAAACCAACATCTGCTGTGGAGAGGGGGGAAACACAGTTGCCACGTATCACACCAGGAGGGTGCCACGTGGAAAGCTCCAATACACCAAGACCACTGACGTGTATGCCAACCATGATGTTGACTGTGTCGATGGGTGCTAACATGGCCTACTGACTAGACGTTGATGTGTACGATGACTCATTACCACCTGTCACTGACTGTATTGCCACTTGGATGCCACGTCAACTCTGTACGGACTGCCATGTGTCAGCTCCTGATTGGTTCCGTATAGATGATGTGGATGTCAAATTCCAAATAGTCCAGTCACTGTCCGTACTGTTCTAAATGCTGACGTCAACATCCGTACGGTCAAGTCAACCTGCCTTGCAAAATGTTTGATTGTCCATAACTCGAGCATACAATGTCGGATTTCGACGAAACGAATGCCGTCAGAATCATCTCGACGAGTTCTTCACAATGATGCCAACTTTGATAATTTTGATGACATCTTTTTTTCACTTCCTGGACGCCCTCTGATCCCAGTTTGACCTAATGTTTGACTGGCCATAACTTGCGCAAACGGACTCCTTTTCGCTCCGTTCGAGTTGTGTTGGAATCAGGACGTCGAGCTCTTTGTAATGGTGCAGATTTTGGAAAGAAATGAGACACTTCAATTTCTACTGAAAATATCCACCGGATCATTCTCTGTGGGCAGTGATTCCACCTGTAGTGAGCATTTCGGTAATATACTATATTCAAATATAATATATTATGAGCTAACCCTCACCATAGTTTTTCCCATTTTGGGTTTTCCACGTAAAAGTGCTAGTGTTCATGTGTTATGTGATCTTGTGAATGTTTCATGCTTTCTTTCATTATTGTAGTTGAATATGTTTTGGTAATTTGATGGCTAATTTCTAAATGGTTTAATAGAATACTAATTCAACCCCCCTCTTAGTATTTTTGGTGTTCAACAATTGGTATTAGAGCTTAGATCCCTAGAAGGAGCTTGACCTCTTTGGGAAGATCTTGGAGATTGAACACATGGATGATAGAAATTTTCCTATTCTTTCGAAAGAGATTTTTGCTATTGAATACATAGAAGAAGATTGCATGATTGAAAAAGAACTCAAACTTTCTCTTGAAGATCTTAACAAAATTGAAGATGAAAATAAATATCTGAAGGAAAATTTTAAAGAGGAAAATGAGTGCATCAGAAAACTGAGAAAGCAAATAAAGAAGTTTAGAGAAAGGCATAAGGAGGTCAATGAAAAATTAAAGCAAGCAAATGAAGATCCCACCAGAATAAAAGTTCAAGTGGAAGAAAAGAAAAGAGTTAAGGAATGTCTAAATGCAATGTTGGAAAGTAAATCTAATGAATACATGAGGCTTGAACAAGAAAAGGTAAATCTAAGATCATATTTGGAGAAGGAAAGAAGTCATGAAGAAAAATTAAAAACAAGTTCTACAATGCTTGATGAGTTTATTGCAGGTCATAAAGCATCTAAAGATAGAGGTGGTCTAAGACTTGAAAAAGGAGAAAGCTCAAAAGCAATTCAGACACCTAATGCAGAAAAGATCAATGAACCAAAAAAGATTGAAGAAAAAAAGAACAATGGAAAGATCTGGAATCAAAGAAGCAATGCTCTAAGACCCCCTATCAGACAACGAAATTCTCAAAGGTACCCATCTTTCAATGGTATTTATTATTCTTGCAATAAATATGGACATAGAGCAATGGAATGTAGAAGAAAAATGAATCATAATGCTACATCCTTTACTGGTCAATGCTTTACATGCAAAATATTTGGACATAAAGAAAATGAATTCAAAAGTCAAATGATGAATGGATATAACAATAGTAGAATGATTCAATCCTTCAATGGTTACTATTATACATATTATGGATTTGGACACAAGGCTAATCAATGCAGATCTAGAATGAATGGAAGGAACAATGCTCAAAGAAATGTCATATGCAACAATTGTAGTAGGCTTAGAAATATTGCTAAATTTTGTAGAAGTAGAAACAAAAGGAAGGATAATTTGCTAAAGAAGAATGAACCAATCAAAAATATTGATCTGGTTAGGAAATATAGAATATTTGGAGAAAGAAAGAGGATACTGAGGATAAGGGAGAATATTTACCACCCTTTGGTGCAGATGTTTCCTCTAGTAACTAAGACCATAGCTATGGCTTAGGGGGAGCTTTAATCAATATCTTATATCCCTCGCCAAAAAATAGGTGTTGAAGCCACAACATGGAGATATGTCATGAAAAATAGAATGATTGATCTATTGAAGAATATTTTGGAAGGAAATATGCTAATGTAGAGATTTGTGGAGCTTGAAAACTTTATTGTGCATACAATTTTTAGGGTTACCAACTTTATGGTTTGAAGCATTTATTGTAGAATTAGGTCAAATCAAAGAGTCAAAAGGAAAATTTCTAAGGAAAATTCATTTCATAAAAATAATTTGAAGGAGAATAGAGGAGAAAGAAGTGAATTTGAAGAGTTCAAAGTGTTTCCAAGTTGTAGAATATCAAAACCCTAGTTCATCGAACAAATTAAAAGAAGTTAGGTCTACTCCTATAAAATGAAGAAGATTTAAATGATGAATATGGTGCTCCAAAACACATTGAGGAAGGAGATATGCACACAGATGATTCTCAACATGAGCATGAGATCAGTGAATTAAAGGATGAAGTTGTAAAGGAATTAAAGGAGATAACACCTAGAACAAACATTGATTCCTCATTGCCTTCAATAGAAAAATTCAAGCTACTGATTGATTCCTTCAAGGAATATGCCTTTGAACTAAAAGGTCAAGTTGAAAAAGAAGTTGATAGAAGACTTTTAGAGAAGAAATTGTTGGACATTACATAGCAGTGTGTATCTACACGCAAAAAAGTTGAAAGTTTGAAGGATGTACAAGCTTGTGAGGAAGAAGCAAAGACCTTATTTTTCTATTGTATGAAGTGGTCAGATGCTACACAAAGCATAAAGGATGCCATGGATGTAATTGAGAAAAAATAAAGAAGTGCATAAAATGTTTGTGATCCGGTATAGGATATAGATGATCAAACCTGGACTGCTATAGTGGAGTTACATGAAAAATACTCTACTCTATAGAGAAAGAAAGAAATAATCAAATAATTTGAGAAGGTAAGGGACTTGGTGAAGATGAAGTAAATAACTATCCCAAGTGCTCTTTCCAGTATAGATAGGAATTCAAAGATAAATCTTACTCCAAATACTCCAAAAAAAGGAGAGGAAACCTTGGTGAAGCTTGAGTCTTAGTAGAGAACAATTGCAGTAGCAAAGAAACTTTGGGAAGAATTTTTTTTGGTTAACTTCCTAAGGGGGAGTTAGCACATTCATTCAATTATTTCTATTTTTCTATTTGTACATCTGAGGGGGTGTATACAAAGTTATTTTGGTACATACACACCCTTTGCCATTGATGTCAAAGGGGGGAAGATATTCAAAAAGTTACTTGGTGAGATATTTGGGGAGAAATTTTTTTTGGAGGATGTTTTTGGTAAGCTTGTTTCCATCAATGATAAAGGGGGAGATTGTTGGAAGATTGTCATTGATGATGCTACCTGGAAACATGAGCATGGTATGCATATTTTGTATGATCTAGTGTTGTCATTGATGTCAAAATTGTTGTGGATCATTATACTATGATTTAGAAGTGTTTTTGAAGATATTTGTATAGGATAAGTTGGTCCAAAAAATATAGCTACATAGAAAAATGCTTAAGTATAAGATCTACCAGTATAGTGGTTCAATGCATCATTTTTTGGATCTTCACTCCACCACAAATAGAGATATCACTCTTTGATTCTAAATTTTTTTTTGGTGATCATCAGATGCATGTAAATCCATTATTTTTTGTTGTTTAGTGAAGTATTCTAGAAGATATGAATGACAAAGTTCAATTCTATATATTACAACTATTTTTTGTACAGAGTGTTGGTGTGGGAGATTTTGCATTCCTTCGTAGATGATTAATTTGTGTTGTGATGTTGAAGATAAGATATTAGGTGTTAGTTGAAGATGAATTCCAAATGAGATCATGTTTTGAGATCCACATGTGGAAAATTTGGCAAATAGATGAATGTTTTTGTGTTTAGGTCTTATTTGGGACTGACCTAACACATTTGAAGGATTAATATGTGTTGCAATATTATATAAGACCTATATTGGGTCCATCTCGACCTATCTTGAGGAGAATTGAATTTTGAATTAAGGAGTGAGATGTGGATGAAGGTTTGAGGATGAAAAGTTTAAATTTTATGTGTTACTTCCAATTAGGCTAACCTAATTGAAGTTACACTTGATGTGGATATATATTGGAGATTGATTTTGGGGTTTTGGAAAAAAGTGTGAGTGATGTGCAATAGATGAAATGTATAGTGTTTCACCTACATGTGTGTGATGTGAATGTGATCAAAGTTGTGTGAATTGTGTGAATTCAAAGAAGCATAGTGCATTGATCTAGATCAGCGCAAAGATAGTTTTTTACTTCATTGGAACTATAATCCAACATATTATAGATGTAATTGTAACAGTTCAATAGGCTATGAGCCACCTCTTCTTTCTTCTATCTTATTCTTTGTGGGTAATGATTGCATTGGATAGTGAGTCCACCTACAGTGAGCATTTCTGTAATATACTATATTTGGATATTATATATATTATGAGCTAACCCTCACCATGGTTTTTCCCATTTTGGATTTTCCATGTAAAAATCCTAGTGTTCATGTGCTATACGATCTTGTGGATGTTTCATGATTTTATTCATTATTGTAGTTGAATATTTTTTGGTAATTGGATGGATAATATATGAATGGTTTAATAGAATACTAATTCACCCCCTCTCAGTATTTTGGGTGTTCAACACCTTATTGCAGTGTGATCGGTGTGGATAAAGATTGGATACCCTATTATGTAATGCCTGAACATGTTAATTGCATAGACAACTACCAACATCTCTTTTTCTATGACTGTGTAGTTGAGTTATTCCCATTGTAATTTCTTGCTAATGTAGTATATGGCATACTCCTTAGTACCTTCCTTTTATCCAAGTACTACTCCTATAGCAAATTCAGAAGCATCTGTGTATATGGAAAGGAAAAGTCTAGTTTGGTCCTCTCAAGACAAGTGATTTCCTCAATGCTATCTTGAGTACTTGAAAAGAGTGTTGGCATTCTAAGGTCCACTCAAATTTTGTATCCTTTGTGTGTAAAACAAATAAAGGTGTTGCAATTTTGCTAAAGTCCTGAATAAATCTTCTATAGTAGCCCGCATTTCGTAGAAAAATCCTAACATCTCTTTTTTTTTGTGGCACAAGGAATTTGGAGATTATCTCAATCTTTTTTTGATATCCTTGAATCCCTTCACTTGATAAAAAGTGTCCTAGCACAATCCCTTGGGTCATCATCATGAAGAGTTTCTCATGACTTAGGGATAGATTGTGTTCTTGACATCTCTTAAACACTTTATCTAGGTTATTAAGTGCTTCATCATATGTTTCTCTATAGGTTGTGAAATCATCCATGTATATTTTCTTGGAGTCCTATACAAAATATGAGAAAATACTGAGCACTCCCATTTGGAAAGTGGTTGGAGCATTACATAGTCTAGAGGGAAGAACAAAATAAGAATATGTGCCCAAAGGGAATATAAAGGTGGTTTTATCATAGTCCTCTAGAGCTATTCTAATTTGGTTGTAACCATTGAATCCATTTAGAAAGGAATACTTTTTACCTACTAGAGAGTCAAGCACTTGATCAATGAAAGGTAGTGGAAAGTGATCTTTTCGAGTGGTTGAATTCAATTCTCTATAATCCACACACACTCTCCATTTCCCTCCTTTATTTGGTAAAATAACTAGAGGTGACACCCATTGATTGTTAAAAATAGGGTACATGAAACCTGCATAAAATAATTTTTATAATTCAATTTTGAGTATGTCTCTTTGTGTAGGGTTCATTCTCCTATGGGGTTATTTGATTGATTTAAAACAGTCATTAATGTATATCCTATGCATCCATAGGTCTGGACCAATCCCCTTCATTTCATGGTAATCTCATGTAAATTCTATTATGTGTCCCTTCAGCATAGTGGTTAGGGAAGTCTGTTGTTCAACAACTAATTCACTACTAACATTTAAAATTTTACCTAACATGATTTCTAAGGTCTTGGATGTTGATTATACAAATGAATGGTCAAGTCCCACTATGTATGGGACACATTGTTGTGGAAATAAAGAATGGAAAAGTTGGGATATTGAATCTGATGAATTGACAAGTATAATATTTTACAAAGGATCTTGCAGACATCACAAATAGTCCTATTGTTGTGGGTTCCTATTGCAGTTATTTTGTATAATGTGTGCTAGTAAATCATCCCCATCTTGGTTTCTCAACAAGGGGTTGTGTTCAATAGTCATGAGAGTCTACATAGAATACTAGTCTTCCTCATCTAGGGTAGGCCAAATGGTCTGCTCTAAATTTGCATGAGGTTGGATTGGTGGATAAAGGACCAAATTCTTGGTCACAGTTCTATTTGAGATAATCATGTTTCCAGACCTACAACCTATAAATGTATCAATGGTTGTTACCCATGGTCTTCCTAGAAAAATGGGATAGCCTACAAGGTTAGCCTTTGGCTACAGTACTATGAAATCTATAGGGTACTCCCATGAATCCAATGCTATGAGATTCCCTCAGGTTTCATTGGTGACCTATCTGCCAACTGTAAAACAATGGGTGTAGGTCTAAGGTTATAGCTTCATTGTTTCCTTATTCATAACATTAATAACCACTCCCAAGTCAATCAAGGTATTTTTGATGAGGTTAACATTTATCTTAACATCTACCACTAGACTTCCAAGATATGTATATCAAGGGATAGTTATGTTTCCTAACATAATGTTAGGAAGATTCCCTAAGACATGGACAATCTGAGGGTCTTTTCTCTTTCTTCCTGGCCTTTTAAGACAAAGGTCTCTCACTATTTTTGTGAAAATGGGAATTCCCCTAATGGTTTGGATGAGGGGTATTTGTATACACATATACTAAATTTGTCCTAATAGGTTAGTTTTAGCTTGGTTCTATTTTTTTTGAGAAGCTAATTGATTGTATTAAACTACGCGTTGAATTTATCCTTGTAATTCTATCTTTAATTGATAAATGAGTTTGGACCAATCTTCAGGAATTTCACAATAATTTCCTTAGTTTATCCTTCAAGTGTTAATCCAAGGACGTAAGCTTGTGAATAGTGTTGTGGAAATCTACCTAAGAGTTGAAACTAATGAACTAAGGGGGGATGGATGCATCTAAGAATTTAAAATGCAATTGTTAATCTGAAATTCAAAAGAACACTTCTTCAAACAAATGGATGAAATCCTTTCTTGAATTACTACCTAGCTATTTCATCCAATCTATCTATTTTTTATTAAACTTGAATAATGAAAAA
>VDFB02350247.1:0-16363 GCA_007258455.2 Sequoia sempervirens
ATTCTGACAGTAAATTGGTGACCATCAGATGCATCTAAATCCAAGAGACTTTTTTGTTTGGTAAAGTATTTTGGAAGACATGAATGACAGAGTTTAGTTTTGTATATTGCAATTAGTTCTTGTACAATATGTCAACGTGGGAAATTTTTCATTCCTTCGCGATGAATATTTATGTTGCGATGTTGAAGATAAGCTTTAAAATGTCGATTGAGTGGGAATTCCATATGGGATCAAGTTTTTAGCTCCATGTGTGGTGTATTGGGTGCAAAGATGAAGGTTTTTGTGTTTAGGTTTTACTTGGGGCCGACCTAACATGTTTGAAGGATTAATATGTTTTGTAATCTTATGTACGACCTATATTAGTTCTATCTTGACCTATCTTGAGGTGAATTGAATTTTGAATTAAGGTGTGAGATGTGGATGAAATATTTTTAGGACAAAAATTTCAAATTTTGTGTTCTACTTCCAATTAGGTTGACCTAATTGAAGTTAAACTTGATGTGGATATATATAGGAGCTTGTTTTCAATGTTTTGTTGTAGTAGTGCAAGTGATAAGTGATAGATGACATGTATGGTGGTCAACCTACATGTGTGTAATGTGAATGTGATCAGAGTTGTGTGAATTGTGTGAATTCAAAAAAGAGTAGTGCATTGATCTAGATCAGTGCATAGGTTGATTTTGTAGTTCATTGGAACTGTAATCCAACATATAATAGATGTTATTGTATCAGTTCAATAGGATGTAAGCCACCCCTTCTATCTTCTATCTTATTCTCTATGGGTAGTGAGTCCACTGGATAGTGAGTCCACCTATAGTGAGAATTTTTGTAATATACTATATTCGGATATAATATATTGTGAGCTAACCCTCACCATGGTTTTTCCCATTTTGGATTTTCTATGTAAAATCTTGGTGTTCATGTGTTATGTGATTTTGTGGATGTTTCATGATTTCATTCATTATTGCAATTAAATATTTTTTGGTAACTGGATGGCTAATGTCTGAATGGTTTAATAGAAAATTGATTCACCGCCCCTCTCAATATTTTAGATGTTCAATAGTTTCTTACCACTTCTCCATTCTCATTCAGTTTGTTTCAGAACACCCACTTATATCCAATTATGTTTTTTATTGTTGGTCTTGGGACAAGTTCCCAAGTCTGATTCTTCTCTATCTGCATAAATTCTTCCTCCATAGCTTTCATCCAATACTCATTCTTGCATGCCTCAATCACTATTTTGGGTTCAAATTTAGAAAGTAGACACAAATTTACCTCTTCTTCAGTAGCTTTCCTTCTTTTTAGTATACCTTTTCTTTTGTCTCCAATGATCTATTCTTCAAAATTATTTCTCTTCACATACTTAGGAGTCTTTTTCGGAGCTTCTTCCTCTTCATCCTGTACTTCATATTCCTTAGTTATTTCTTCTTCTTCTTTGCAAGTAGGTTCATCTGATTCATATCCATCTATCATCATGGAATTATGTAGATCTTCATCAACTTTGGCACTTGCACTTTCAACAATATTTCTTATCCTTTTATTGTAAAATCTATAAGCTTTTATTTTAGTAGAATATCCAAGGAATATACCTTCATCAGACCTTGCATCAAACTTTCCTAAGTTTTCATCATCTCTCCTTATATAACGTTTTCTTCCAAACACTCTAAAGTATTTGATAGTAGGGATCCTTCCATACCATAACTCGTAGGGAGTCTATGTTTTTTTACTTTTGCTTGAAATCTATTAAGTATGTAAATAACAGTATGAATTTTTTCTCTCCAGTAGACTTTCAGAGGTTACTTATTTCATCATAGTCCTTGCAACTTCTTGAATAGTCCTATTTTTCCTTTCAACCACTCCATTTTTCTAAGGATTCCTAGGGATAGACAAGTTCCTCTTTATTCCATGATTCTCACAAAATATTTCAAATTCATTAGAGGTGAATTCTCCACCTCTGTCAGACCTCAAAAATTTGATCTTCAAATCCATTTCATTCTCAACCATAATTTTAAATGCTTTGAATCTATCTAGACCTTCATATTTTTCATCTAAGAAAAGTAACTCATGTCATTCTAGAATAATCATCAATAAACAACATGAAATACTTGTCACCTTGAAGACTTCTCACTCTTGTAGGACCTCAAAGGTATATATGCACCAATTCCAACAATCTAATTGAAGATTTTTCTTTTATACCCTTAAAACTTCTTCTTGTTTTCTTTCCAATCTGACACTCCTTTTAGATAGCATTGATAGGCTTTGTAATCCTTGGAAAATATCTTACTGCTTGAACCAAACTAATTCTAACTAAGTTTTCAAAATTAATGTGACACATCCTCATGTGCCATAACCAACTTTCATTAATCTAATTCATAAAACAATTACCATCAGTACCCTTGAGTTGATAAACATTTCCATTTGTCCTCTTTCTAGTAGAAATGACAATTTTGAACTCTTTTCTAATTTCACATCCATCATCCTAAAACGTAGGATTATATCCTTTGCTACACATTTTTCCAACACTAAAAAGGTTATGCCTTAAACCCTTAACCTAGTAAACATCATCAGTATTATGCTTTCCATCAAAACTGATTGAACCTATTCCACAAATCCTAGCACTTGAATCATCTCCAAATCTAACAAGTCCTTCATATTTTTCAAGTTTAACAAACTTACTCTTGTCTCCATTCATATGATTTGAGTATCCACTATCAATTATCCAATAGTTCTTATCATGTATAACATGAAAAGTAGATACCAATGTACCTCCAATATTATCCTTTCTCTCTGGAGCACTTTCCTTCACACATCTTTCAAAGTTAGCAAGAACATATTCATCTTTTAAAGCTATGAACAAGAATTCATCATCATCAACGTCTCCATAATCAGATTCATCATCACAAATACTTGTATCTTCTCTAACATAATAGCTTTTCTTAACTCTCTTACCTTTGCTCTCCTTAGTTTTGTCATTCATAACTTTGTTTAGAAATCTTGTTCAACATAGTGACCTCTTTGTCCACAACTGAAACATTTGAAAATTAATTTACCTTTTTACTTACTAGTACCTCTTCTCATCCTTATCACAAATTTAGCCTCCACATCATCAATATCTTCCTAATCTAGTTCTTTATTCTTCTCTATTTTTGTAGCCTTAAAAGCAGTCTCAACTTTTGCACCATTGTTAGTACCAAACTATCTCATCTCAAATGCAGTTAAAGAGCCATACAGTTTATCTCTAGAATACTGATCTAGATTTTGAGATTCCTCAATAGTAGCCACTTTATAACTGTAAGCTTTAGTAAGGGTTCTGAGAATTTTATTTACCAATTTAGGTTCTTTAACCTTTCCTCCAAGACCTTTGATGGAGCTCACCACTTCATCTACCCTCTACATATAGCTTGTAATGTTCTCATCTTCAAACATCCTCAATTTCTCAAATGGGGTCTTTAAGTTTTACATCTTAGCTTGTTTGACCATAATATCTCCTTCATAAATACCTTCCAAATTATCCCAAATTTCTTTAGCAGTTTTCATATCCATAACTTTCACTAATTCAAAATTTGCAAGACTACTCAAGAGAACAAACCTTGATTTTCCATTTGTTTCTTAGGCCTTGATCTCATCACTTCTGCTTGGTTCATTTGCAAGTATGGTATATTGAATCTTCACTAACTGCCAGACATCATATCCAAGGTAAACCAGATAGCCTTCCATCTTTGTCTTCCAGAATGCATACTTTGTACCATCAAACATAGGGATCTCCTTCTTGTTTTCCATCCCAGATCTACCTTAAGAAGTTAAGCATTTCTCCGAGGAACCTTACTTTGATACCAATTGTTAAATGAACAAGACAATTGACATGGGGTGAATCAGTTGTATCTTATCAAAACATCAAAACCCTCATTAACATTTAAATTTGCATGCATTCATTAAACCTTAATCGGTTACGAAGATTTAACATGAAAAGAAAATAACATAAATTGAAAAAACTTTAACACCATGCACAAGAGAACACCAAATTTGCGTGGAAAACACAAGGGGGAAAAACCACCGTGAGGATTAGCTCACAATATAAGTAATTGCAAAACTGGTTACAAAGGCTTACTGCCAAAAAGGGCACACTGCCCTGAAAGGCTCACAGTCGAGGCTCACTACTAGAAAAGAAAAAGAAGATAGAGAAGAAATGTTACACAGAGAACATGATCTTAATGCAATAAAAATTCAACCATAATAGATCCAACACCTTCATAGTCTGTTTGAATGATTGAAGACACCTTCTACTCACTACATCTTGTAATCCAACACTTGAAAGTTTGCATTGCTCTACTCAAATTTTCACCTAATAACTCTGCAATTTGCATCATTCACATCACACACTTCGCACTTTCATCTATCTTTACCTCCAACAATTCAACTCATAATTATACCATCCTCAACCTTGAAACCCTTTCCAAGATAGGCTATGCACCTCAAATGTGCAAAATTCAAATTAGGTCAATGCCAAAACACTTTTGTGGTGGATAGAAGTGAATGGAGACCACATCAAAACTTAATTGGGACCCAAATCAACAACACCACTTAACCACACACTACCACAAACAATATTTATCCTTCACATGTAGTGTAAACACTAGGTCAGCCATTACCCATGTAAACACCATTAAAAATTTAAGTACACACTTCCTCAAACCCAAGGACAGCTTGCGAACCACACACCATGCTTGAACATGATCTAGAATATTCCTCAAACATCTTGAATCCAATGTACTCCTTTGCAACAACTTCCACCTGAAGAATGTACAAACCTAGTACACTCAAATAACTCTTCCATACACTATTACTTGAAAACTTATCTTCCAATGCACCAAACCTCAAATCCTCTTGAATGAGGTAAAATGCCAACACCATAAACACTCCTTTAGAATTGCAAGAATTGAAGCATAACTATGGAGAAACGTAGAGTAGAAACATTTCTCCCAGACACCTCAACAATGCACAGTCACACTAGTAAACACAAGTTCTATTTTATGAGGATCCAACATACCATCTCTTGAATATAACATCTCTGAACACCTCTCACCAACATATCTAAATCGCATAGGAAGATCATCAAGATAGAAGAAATATGAAGCAAAACCATAACATATTTGTGTAACTTATAACAATACTGCAACACAATGTTTCCTCTTTTTATCAAATTTTCTCAAAAGCACATGGAAACCAAGAACCAGAGACACATCCACATCATCATCATCACTACTACATCCATAGATAGAATCTTATCAAAGCAGCAATAGAGGTTAACACCAGTAGCTTAACTAATGACAACATAATGCAACAAATCAAAGCACAAACAACACCAACTATTCATCTTCAACACCAATCTCCTTCAACACATACAATTAACATCAATGACAAGCTTGTTAACATCAATGACAACACCAAACTGCACATACTTGCAAAAACTTGGTCCCCCTATTTTTCCTCCAAATTTTAATATGTTAGAGTTGGAATTTTATTATTTGAATTTTAAAATTCAAATTTCAGCTATCAGGATTTAATTTTTAGGAAATTAGAATTATTGTGTATAAATACCTAGTCATTTCACCATTTGAAAACTAACAGGAAATAAGTGAAATCATAGTGCAAAAAGATCATTATTAGCAAGTCAAGAGTATTCAAGAGTATATTTATTGTAACAATTCAATATTGAAGCATCATGTCAATTTTTATGTGAGTTTTTTCATGTTCATGTTGTCATTTTTTTTTGTGAGGACTAACCCTTGTAGGCCTTCCAAGCAATTCAAGACAACTTGCAATCAAAATTTGAGGAGATTTGTATGACTTCAGTCCTTCAAGGAATAAAATATGAGTGGTGAGTGGCATCCATTGTTGATCCATCATTCATTTATCATTTAGCCTCTATCACTCAAAAGGATAAGATATCTTTCATTGGCATTTCCATTGTGGAGATAGAAACACCAACATGGGGTTTGACTAAGGCAAGCTCATATATGGCATAACCCTTCCTCTCTCTTTAAATGTGTAGGTTACAATTCTAAAGAATTTTAGAGGAATATTTAAGATTATTTATTTATCATTGTATTCAAAACCTACAACTTGACAACATACAAAAACTTAGTTATCTTAGCACCCGACGAAGATCCAATAGTGAGATACAAAAAAAAGAAGGATATGATTAGACTCTAAAGGACCATGAAATCATATTTTAGTTTCAAGTACTAGGACATAGTCTCCCTAGGTGACTTGGTCCCTCAAATTCAACTCCAAATTCATATACCAAGTGCACAAAAACTCTACTCAGTCTATTTTTGAACTTTGAATTTGTCTGTGATTTTCTAGATCTGTTGTTTTTGCATCAAAATAGGTTATTTGCATAATTTTTTATTCATATCATTTTATTTCATACCAAATCTATTTTCAAGTCCTTAAATTTAGATCCTAGGATTGGTTGGCTCACCTTTCAGGTTGCAATTCAATATCAAATCATAGTTAATCTTGAATTTAATGATAAGAGGCACCCTACCTACCATTGTGGAAAAGTGAGCCCTTGTGAAATCACAAGGTGGAGTCCCAGGGTTTCACTTTTCCACCTTATCATTTTGGTGAACTTGATGCATTAACATTATAGACCTTATAAAAATTGAAGCATATCATCCTAGATCTAGGGTTAGTGTTGCATTTTTTTTATTATTCATTTAGATATTCATTTTTACATCATAAAAAGCATAAAAATCATATATATATATATATATCATATTGCATCATAGGTTGCAATAGGGTTAATTTCACTTATTATAGGTCATATCTACATTCAAATTGTATGTATAATCTACATTAGGTCTGAAATAAAATTTGAAAGTGCTCATTGCATTCATTTAGGAACTTTGCATATAGTTTAAAAGGTGAAAAATTGCATTATTTTGTGTCAAAAGGATATAAAAGTCATCTTTTTCAAATTTTGCATATTCGGATCACTTGATTGTTACATTTTAAATTTAGAAATTGTATTTGAAATTTTCTTTTATTGCTTGAACATTTTCAAAATTGTTGTACAGTTGCATTTTGCATTGAATTATCATAAATCAGTCATTTTTTTGAAAAATATTCACTATCACACCTGCACACATAAAACAGTAACCTCAAAAAAATATCACTGACACTCAGACTTTGAAATTTGTAGAATATAGTCCAGGACATAATTTCCCTAGGTGACTTAGTCCAACTAATTTTGGTTCAAATTTGTATCATATCACTGTCTCTATGTTTTTTTGTCTATTTCTGCTTTTTGATGTCCATTTTTGTCTATTTTATTGTGACTATTTTGCAATTTAGTGATCATATTTGGAACACCTAATTTTTTAAAACTCATATGAGCTTCACAACCTAGTGTCCTATTATCAATACTCAAATAATAAATAGTTGCAAACTTATGACATCTCGTGTTGTTGTTACATTCGTTGTGGATCCTAAGTTCTCCAACTCTTTCATGCAAGGTATTTTCAATATCTAACCCATTTTGGACTCCATCCCTAATCCTACCATACCCATGTCAACTTCACAACCAAGCACCTTTATGGATGTTGAGTTTGTTGTTTCCCAAGTTCCCGATGATAAACTAAAAAAATTAGATAAATACTTAGAGGGATTACAAGACTACTTAAGCATTGAATCCTTAGCAAAACAAACAGTTCCTATAGTGGATAACCTTAGAAAATTGATCAATGATTCTCAAGGAATCGAGGTTTTGTGTAGCCTAGCTCATATAGTGGATGCTAACATCCCTATGATAGCTAGTTGCACTCAAGCATTAGGATACACCCAAAACCAAGGAGGAAAACAAATTTCCCTCCCCACAACCATACCTTCTATTCCTACATTTACATTTCCAACTATAGCTTCAATGATACAACACACTAATGGAATAAATCCAAGATTAGGGCTTCCTAGTGGGAATCCTTATAGTTTTATGACATCAAATGTAGCATCTCAATATTCATCACCTCTCATAAATGTGCAACATAGTAGTCCACCAAACATTTACACAACCCAACTATATTCACCAAATTCACAACACATGTCAAACAATGATTCAGTCATAAATCAACTTTTGCAAAACATAACTTTGCTTCAACAACAAATTTCAACATTGAGTCAAAATCAAATTGGAAAACCATCATAATATCTTAAGAGGATCCCATTGTCAATTGAATTTTTGAAAACACCCATTCTACAATACACAAAATCCTACAATTTGAGAATTATAATGGAAAAGGAGATCCTTATAGAAATGTATCGGCTTATACAACATTGTGTAGTGATTTCATCTTTGAAGATAAGCTCTTAGATATCATTGAAAGACATGGCCTTGGAATGGTTTTTCTCTTTGTCGAACAACTCTATAAATTCATTCAATGAATTGGTTGATGCATTCCTATAACATTTCCAAGAAAAATTAGGCCCTAAAATAACATTGACTGATCTAGTGCATTGCAAACAAGGGAAAAATGAAAAATTGACAGGATTTATAGGGTGATATCAGTTAATTTATTCATAAATCAACTACACCCTTCTGGATGTTGATGTTAAAAGGGTATTCATAGGGAATTTGTAACCTAGCATTAGGGATAAGATATTTTTGATGAAATATCCATCCTTTACATACTTGTGTACGACTCTCTATGACTATCATATTTCGGTTAGTCAATATGAAGGTACACCTTGATCAAATCCTACTAATCAATCTAAATTTGTGCCTCAAAAAAATAGTCAACCATTCAAAAAGAAAAACAAAAATTTTAACAAGATAAACACACATCAAATAGCTAATAACATTGAACCACAAGTTTCAATTGTAAGTTCAACTCCTTATCAGTTTAGGTCGAGAGATAGACAATTTACCTAATTTCTTGACTCCTATCATTCAATCATGTTACAATTTTTAAGTAATAACCTAATCCAAGTACCTCTAATTAGACTCATTGACACAACAAAACCTTTAGCACCAAAATTCAATCCAAAGGCATTTTCTCAATATCATTGTACACCTAGACATGACACAAAATGATGCATGTGTCTTAAACATCTGTTGAACACCCAAAATACTGAGGGGGGTGAATCAGTATTCTATTAAACCAATTATCAAAATATATTTAACTACCATAATGAAAGAGTACATGAAGGAAAATCATAACACAACATAACACATGAACATCGGGATTTGTACATGGAAAATTTGAAGGAAAAACCACGGTAAGGATAACCCACAATATATTATAAATGATTATAAAATATTATAGGGCTCACTTCCAAGACTCGCTGTCCTTGAAAAGGCTCACAAACTAAAAATAGATACAAAAAATGGCTACGCAACTAGGGTATGAGCTGATACAAAATGCACCTTCCTTGTGTTGAATTCAATTCCAATGAAGTTCTAAAAAAAATACTGCTCTTCTCTACAGTCACTCAGCATAAACTTCAATTCTACACTTGTTTTGACTTCACACATATGAATTCACAAGAATACACAAAATCAAATCTTACACACACATCACATATCTCGAATTACACTCATCTCTTATTTTGGAACACTAAACTATTCCACATAGATACCTTATTGCTTTGGCATACATCAATTAGGTCATCCTAATTAGATGTAGCCCCATTTTAATTCAAAACACTTTTTCAACTTCAGACATGGAATCAACCTCTTCATGCTCAAAGAAAATATGAAAAACTTTGAATTAAGGTTGCCACAGATCTAAAATAGATCCCCTTAACATCCACAACACATGTTAATCTGGATAGCATAATTTCATGCATTGAGCCGGCCATGAATTAGACTCAACCACAAAATAATCTAATGCACACAACATCGATCATCTTTGTAAGCACACAAGCATTCACCATTTGGAATATGTGTAGTTTTGACACCTATAAACCTTCTCCCAAATTTGTAGAGTTTGAAACCAAATACCGAAGGAATGTGGACCAAATAACTTTTATCAATCTGTACAGTATAAGTTGAAATATAGTTTTTTGAACTTTTGTCACTTGTAACTTTTAGCCAGATTAACCAAAATTGTTGAAACCTTGAACTTAGGTGTAATGAGTAGTCCCAATCATCATACTATAACAACAAAATACGATCTTGAAACATGAGCGAATCCGGACCAGAATACTGGATTAAGATGACACAAAAACTGTTTTACCGGATTAGGTAGAATTGACAACAAACATTGTTGGAATCAATGACAACACAACAAAGGGTTCCTTCTTCATTCTTTTGAAAATATCCCCCTTTATCATTGATGGAAACATGTGCCAAAAAAGAATTCCAAGCACACCAAAAAAACTTCTACATCTCCAACACAATTTTATCAACAAAGTGTCTAACGATTCACACCATCTCCATCTACATCATCTCCATTTACACCATCTCCCCCTTTGACATCAAGGAAAAAGGGTGTGTGAAGGACACATACAAACAGAAAGAGAACTTAAAAACAACTGGGTCCCCCTTAGGAAGTTATCCCCAACATTACATCTGATCATATGTACAACAAAAACTGAAAGCAACTAAAAAAATAAATACAAGGTGAAGCATGTTCACCCAAAGGAGGAATCACCTTCAAATTCCTTGAGAATAGATTCCCAAACAGATTTCCCTTCATCCTAACTCCTTTTTTTTGTAACAAGTTCCTTATACATTGATTCCAACTCTACAAAACTCTCCTCTACTTCTTCTGGAGTAGTCAGATAAAGATTTATCTTATCAAATTTTTCAACTTCAGTGAGAGCACTTGCAATCTATATATGCTTGCACTTTACTAGATCTCCAAGTTGACTGAACTTCCTTATAACATCCTCTTTTTGCCTTTGTAGGGTGAAAAACTTGTTTTGCAAGTCTAAAATTGCAGTCCAAGTGGCATAGCTTCTATCTTTTGTGAGATCATAGGTTCCAGAAGCATTCATCAACTACGAATATATTGAGTCCATTAGGTCCTTAATGCCTTGAGTAGCATCCAGCCATCTCATGCACTATAAGAGTAGTGTATGGGCCTCATCTTCACACTCCTTTACTTATTTTAGGAATTTCATAGCCTTTCTATGTGTGGTTGCACATCTATCATGTATTCCAAGCAATCTTTTCTCCTCAATCCTTAACTCAACTTATTTTGCAACATTTTCCTTGAGGCTAGAAGTATATTCTTTGAATGAATCGACTACAAACTTTAGATTCTAATCCAGTGTCAAAGAATCATCAATAGTGGTATCGAGGGTTACATCTTGTAAGACTTTGATGGAATGATTAATTAACTAAGTCCCTTTTTGATGAGTTTCTATGATTTCTTTCTTCTAAGAGATGATAAAAGTGCCTCCAATATTTATTCTCTTATCTGGTGGAATTTTGTTCAGATCAACAAAGCCTTGTTGCGACAAGAGCTAAACCAACTAGGGAGGAATAACTGGTTGAATCCTTATTTGCTTCATCAGATGACCCTTGAGATTATTTTCAGAGGATTCTTTGAGTGACTTTGTTGGTTACATGGTCCTCAGGGATTCTTCATTTCTTTCAACTTTAAATTCCTCTTTGTTCTCTTCTTTCTATTTTTCTTCTTCTTCTTCTTCTTTTTTGTCTTTTCCATAGGTGTTTTCCTTTTTCCTATATTTTTTTTTGTCCTCCTTTTTATCCTTGTCATCCTTTTCATCATTATTCTTTTCATCTTTTCCTTTTTCTTCTTCTCCATCTTTTTTCTCTCCACCTTCATTTCTAGCATCTTTATTCTGGTTGTCTTGTTCATATTTTGTATTATTATTGGCATTATCCTTATCCTAATCTTTATTTCTTTCTCTAGTTGTGTTCCCAATGTCATCTAGAGGAGAAGATGTCTCCAGAGGGGCATGTGTATCAGTAACCATATCTCCTGGAAAGTCTAGGTGTGAAGGCTTTTCTATAGAGTAAACATTTGCTTCTTCTACTTCTACATTTTGAAAAATAGGTAAATCTGATATGGGAGGCATATTTTCCTCTTCAACAGTTGTATCATCTTTGCTAAGCTCCTTGACTTGAGTTTTACTTGATGTAGGATCAAAAATCATTCCATATTGTAGTGCAATGTTCTTACTATATCAAATGTTTTTTTATTTAGCTTTTCTACACTATCCTTATATCTAGTTATAAGAATAGTAACTCTATGTTTTACCATGAACTATTGTGTATAAGCTTCTAGCATGGTAGCCTTATCATCCTCTGACAGAGATGATCCAATTTGGTTCAGTGCATCAGATTTTATTTTTTTATCTGCTTTGACCGCTCTATGTCTTCTTTTTAGTAGAGCTTCCCATACAACATCAATTATCTTTTCCTTCATGTTGTCCATACTTTCATCCATGATAATCATATACTAAACAAAAGCATCTAAAATGGTTTTCTAATCTTCTTTACAAACTTCCTCATATAATTTGGTAGTAGTTATCAATAAGCTATTATCTTCTAACATATTGTTATCCATAGATTCCATCATTATAGGTGGACAAGAACTTACTGAAGGAGTCTTGGACTTCTTATTTTCAGGTTTTTAAGTGCCTTCATCTACTTTATTTTCCTCTTTCTTCTTGTGCATATAAATTGTGAAAGCTTCTTTCTCCCTTTCAATGTCTTCATCTTCAGACGAATCCATAATGTTAACTCTTTCCTTCTTTGATTCTGTATTAGCCTCTTGTGAGGCACCTTCTCCACTAGCAAAAGTACTTTCTATTTTATTCCTCTTCAATTTTCTTTCTTCCTATAAACCAAGTCCAATTTATTCTTCAACATCACTCAAGTTCTAACCTCTAGATGCTTTATGTTTCTTTATTCTTATGAAGGTAGTAGGAGGTGATTTTAGAGGTACATTCTTCCTTTTTGAGGTTTGTGTGCTAGGAACGAACGGTGTAGGTACATAAATTGTAGCTGGAGCATTGGGATCCAAATTCTTTCCTTTAACAATAGTTGTGGTAGTAGGTTTTTGCATTGCAGAGGTAGGGGTGGAAGTTGATCTTCCTAATATTCATGGTCTAGAGGACTCACTAGTAGTCCTAGCTTCTTTAGCGTATCTCTTTGATGCAGCTTCCCTCAATATTTCAACTTCCTCTTTCAAGAGTCCATACATCCCAAAGAGTTGATTGACCTATTTTTTTACCCTTTTGGTTCTAGCAGGTGTTGTGGTCTCCAAGTATACTTCATTAGACTTGTCCTCATATGTACCATGTCTAGATAGAGAAAGGTCCTTAGGGTTGCTTAACAACATTTTGATATATCTCTCAGAAACTTTTTCATCAATTTCATATCCCATAGGTTCAATCCATATTGTTCTAGGTTCTACTGCCTCTATTATACATTCACATGGAGACAAGAAAATATATATCATTTGCATACTTCTCCACCAAATTCTTAGGAATCCTTTCTCTCGCATACATGTTCCTTTGAAATACAGAGGAAAATGTAGTCATTGCATTGTACTATGCATTATAGTTTCTAATTTTGTGAAAGTAATAAAAAATTTGATGTCCAACTAGTCTGCTTGTATCCCATATAACGATCTGAGTAACTCTCTCATGAAGTATAAAAGCAAGCAAACAATAAATGTTTCATATTTGAAAGCATATTTCTTAGTCATGGTTTATTGTAGGTTCTCCAAAAGTTGGTGCCAGAGAAACTCACACAGGTCATAGTCCTTCCCATTTACCACCATATCATGTGCAACATAAATTGCAGTTTCAGATACCAAGTTATCCCTATTCTAGAAATAATTTTTTAGAGCAATCATGATAGATGCATACTTCACTACAAGATTGATGATTGGATCAATAGTTAATGCTCTTTTGTCAAATGTGGCACCAGTTAGCTTCATAACCACATCATTCTTTACAGACTTCAACACAGGTGCAAGTCCAATATCACACAAACCAGTCATGGCTTTTATTGCATCCTTTGCAATCAATCCAAGTACATCAGTCCACATGAATTTATCATGCATTCTGGTTAGGGAAAACTTTACATATTTTCAATCCAAATCACTGTTGAAATTAGGAAACTAGTTCCAGATATCTAGCTTCTTGCGCACTAGGTTTTCATATTCTAGTTTCACCAAAAAATTGTCTTCAGTTAGCTCATCAGTCCATAAATCCTTGAGAACTTAGTGATTATACTCATCCAATTTTCACCTTATGTAGATTCTTGTTTCTTCGGTGGACAAGACCTTAATCGAGATTTTTGAAAATGCACCATCGAGGCCATTCTCAAGCACTTTCCAAGAAAACCTCTTGAACTTTGGTCTAGGTATTTCATTAAACTCAACTATGATTGAGTAGCCATTGCAACCTCAATTTTATCTTCAATTTTTTGTAAAATTGCTTCAAATATAAACCCACAAAGAACATATAGTAGTAAATACCTTTTTCGAGCTTCAACAAGAACTAGGGTTTGAACCAATTTGCTTCAGATCACCTTCAATCACTCCTCAATTCACTTTTCTTCCTTTCAAATGTGCAAAAGTAATTTAAAAATTGAATATGGCTTCACTTTATACATTATCAATCTACCCTAAATTTGCATTTCATGCCTCAAATTTCCAAAAGCTGGTAAACACCTTCCTGAAACACTATAAACCCTAAAAGGCTCCACAAAATCTCAGATTTGCATATTTTTCTATCGGAATATTTTTCAAAAGCTTAAGCATACCATTATTCACCTTATATCTTCGTGTCACTAATTGACACCTCATGATTTCAGGGAGTTATTATATTTTTCTATTACTGCTCCCCCTAAGGTTGCCATGGGCTTAGGTTTCAGAAGAGATATCTACACCAGATGCAAGTATAGATGCATTTGATTCATCCTTGTTCTCAGGTTCCTCCTTTTTCTTCCAAATTTTCTCCATTTCATTCTTCACTTTAGTAGGATCTAACTTTCTTCACACTTGATTGAAATTGTACATTTAGTGTGGTTTTGTTTTTCCTTATGTTAGGGAGAATATTTATTTTTTTCCTACACACATTATTAAAGCTTTCTCGGATTATATTATAATGGATTCTGGATGAGGACATGGCATGATATTTAATCCACATATGTCATTCTACCATACATTTTAAGATGGACAGATGTCACCCTCCTTTAGGGCTTTATTTTCCCCATGGCCATTTTATGTCTTTACCTGAGTAGGCATAATCATGTATTTGGCATTTACCAAGTAGGTAAAACCTCCCACCTATTATGGGTAAAGGGGAGTTATTATTCCTCTCAGTTTTATTTGTCTCTATTTTTCTATATAATCAGCCCTCACCTCTCCCTATGCTAAGTTCACTAGTTCTCTTATTCATAAGTGCTAGTTCAGTGCTAGGAAAGTGTTGAGTTTATTCATCTCTGGGTTCTTGTCTTGCTTTCCTTCTGTCACTTTGATCTTGGGTGACTTCACAATCAAATCTAACATTCCTATGTTCCAGATTATTCTATCTCCCATTCTTGATTTTGCATAATCTTGAAATGTGTTCAGGCTTATTGGAATTGTAGCACACAACTTTTCTTTAACCAAACTAATTTCTATTCATTCTTGATCTGCATTAGTTAGCCTTATGTCCAAATACATTACATGTATAATAGTAGCCATTGAAGGATTGAAACATTCTACTGGTATTAAATCTATTCGTCATCTGACTTCTGCACTCAATAGCTCTATGTCAAAATTTCTTGCATGTAAAATATTGTCCAAAAAAGGATCCAACATTTTGATTCATTCTACTTCTACAATTACAACCTTATGTCCAAATTTATTGCATGAAAAACCAATACCATTGAAAGATGGGTACCTTTGAGCATTTGGTTGTCTAATGATAGGTCTTCTAGTATTGCTTCTTTGATTCTTGAATTGTCTGCCACTTCCTTGAGTTTTCTTTTGATTGTCAACTTTGTTAGATGTTTGATTTGTCTTTGAACTTTTTCCTTCTTCAAGTCCCAAACCACTTTTATCCTTAGAAGGTTTATGAATTGCAATCAATTCATCAAGCATTGTAGTACTTGTTTTGAATTTTTCCTTGTGAGTTCTTGCTTTCTCCAAATTGGATCTTAGGGTTACCACCTCTTGTTCAAGCTTTGCACATTCATCAACCTTGCTTTTTATTTTAGTATTTAGACAATCCTCAATTCTCATTTTTTATTCCACTTACACTTTTACTCTGGTGATGTCTTCATTTTCCTTCTTCAATTGTTCATTAACTTCTTTATGCCTTTCTTTGAATATATTGATTTGTTCTCTTAGCTTTTTGATACATTCATTTGCTTCTCCTAGGCTTTCCTTCA
>VDFB02350248.1:0-71705 GCA_007258455.2 Sequoia sempervirens
GCCTTGGAATGGGCCAAAAACTCCAAATAGAATTTTTCAATGCTCCTTCTGGACTTCAAAAAATCCTATGACAGAGTAGAATGGAGCTTCTTAAGATCTATCCTTCTTGCCTTTGGCTTTTCTGGCAATTTTTGTGGCATGGTAGATACACTTCTCAAGGACTCCTCAGCCCAAATTGATGTAAATGGCATGCTCTCTAAAAAAAATCACCTAGAAAGGTCTATCAAACAAGGCTACCCCTTACCCTTTCCCTCTTTGTCATAGCTTCAAATGCTCTCTTCTATTTGTTAAGGGATCACACCTTCTCTCCCAGAATTAAAGGAATCAGCTTACCTGACAATATTGAACTTGTAAATGTCCAATTTGTAGACGACACTACTATTTTTTTGGGCCTGGATGAAGACAACATTGAATCTCTAATAAAAAAAATTGATCTATTATGCCAAGCCTCAAGATCCAGTCTGTCCAAGGCCAAATCAACCTTTCTAGGTTGGAAGCATGACCCTCCTGACTACCTTGCAAGATTTGGTTTTCAATGGGGAGGTCCCAACAAGCTAGTAAGATACCTTGGAATACCCTTTGCTATCAACCCTGATCTCAAAGAAATCTAGAACTGGGTTAAGTCAAAGATTGAGAATAAGCTTGAAGGGTGGAATAGGCAATACCTCTCTCTGGCTAGAAGAATTCAGGTATGCCAAAAAATTATGTCTTCCTTCAGTGTCTACTTCACCTTCGTGTGGCTTTTTAGCAGCTACCAGGTCAATGACATTCAAAAGAGAATCAGAAAATTCCTATGGTTTGATGGCAAAGGAAAGAGAAAAAGGCATTCGGTCAGGTGGGATTCGTGTTGTCTTAACAAAGCCCAAGGTGGCATTGGACTGAAAGACCTCAAAGCACAAGAGGTGGCTTTAGCAGCCAAGTGAATTCTCAAATCAATGGAAGGTAGTGAACCATGGAAGATCTTGGTTCAAAACAACATTCTTCGGGCAATTCCTAAACATGCCAAGGCATGGAAACACCTACCCCTAATTGGCATTCTCCTCAGCAAGCACTCTATGGTTCTAACTGGGTCAGTTGTTTTTAGAAGCCTATGGAAGGCTTGGGACCTAATAAAACACAATGTGCAGCTCATATCTTACAATATATCACTCAAAAATAATATAAAGTGTCATCTCCACAACTCCATCTGGTGGAACCTGGAGCATAAAGGTAATTTTCTTGCCTTGCTTCAAGGTTGTTCTGCCAAAATATGGAATATGAAAGGTATCAAAACTTTTGTTGATATCCTTGATAATGGTCAACTCAAAAACTAGGATAATATCCAGGACCATTTTGATCTACCTATGTCTAATATGAGAACAAACTCAACTCTTTTGGAAGCATGCAAAGATTTGTTTTTTCCCAAAGATATCGAGAAAGAGCTCTACCTCTCTGACTGCTTGGTCTAGAAAGATGGCACCAATATTGCTAATGTTAAGGCTAAAACCATATATAATGAGTTGGTTGATAATTCTTCTATTGTTGATCATGTTAATAAAAGTGGGGATTTGAAACTTGATATAAAGGATTGGCAAAAAGTTCTTTCATTTGTTTGGCACTCTTCTATGGAACCAAAAAAATCTTGCTTTAGATGGCTAGTTTTACTTCAAAAAATTCCTTAAAAAACTAATTTTGAAAATGTTGATGTTTGCAGTGTTTGCAGGGGACCTGAAACGGTTAAGCGCATACTTTTTGGTTGCTTTTATGCACAAGAAATCTGGAATTTATTCTATCATAACTTGAAAATTTGGGACAACAATGGTAAAATTAGTTGGCCTGATATACTATTTTGTACTTGAAGATTAAAGTTGATTAAATTAATTTCTTGTATTGTTTGTGTAACGAGATAATGTGGCATATTTGGAGAGCAAGAAATGACGATAAGTTCAAGGGCATCAAGAGGGTACTTACTGAGTGTTGTCACCTAGAATTGCACCCTGTACAAAGTTTATAAAAAACTGAGCTTTCTAGAACAACATGGGATCATCTCAAGGCTGTGGGCCACCTATAGTTGAAATGAACCTCCAGAGAAGGCCGGCTTCCTTTGGTGTCACCTAACTACTGATTCTTGGGGGAAAAAGGAAGAAGGAATACATAAATAAAGATTAAAATCTAAGGTGATACACTGAAATGATGAGGAATTATGAAAAGAAAACAAGATGAACATACACTGGGAAACCTAACTGTAAATGCTTTATGTGTTCAACGCAACTTCTGCTAGACTTATGCATCAATCTTAATAGGTTCAATCTACATACACATCTTAGGAAGAAAAGATTAATTTCACAGCTCTAAGATATAAGTGCAGAATTTATAAAACACAGTTAAAGACTTGCAGAATCAATAGAAGATATAGAAATGAGAATAGTACAAACATGAACACTAGCTTCCAAGGTAAACTCTGTGTTGCATTCCAGATTCTGATTGAGTTACAAAATATACATCAGTTGAGGAAGGATAGCTAAAAATCACTAACTCTTCTGGATGCATTACTCCGAACTATTTACAAAAGAGGCCAAAAAATGCCTTATATACACCAGTGTGTCGGTCCCTTAGGGCTTACAAAATATCAGTCCCCGAAAAATCTATATCTCCTTAGATCTTTTCGACTGAGTTTAATGCGAAACCCTGTGTGTCCCTGCCATGAAGAGTCATCCCCGAGGAAGCCTTCTTCAGACATTTCACAGCTACAGCATTCATTTTGATCCTGGCATCATGTCCTATTTGAACCACCTCGGTTGAACGCCTTGAATGCCCTGAGCTCACAACAGATATGTGTTGCATTCATCTCGTTGACATTCTTCATTCTAATCAGACTGCCATGGCTCTCTTCAGCTCCTTCTTGGTTGGTCAAGTGTATTCCATGCAGGCTCTGTAGGCGGTCAAAACTCTTTTGAGAAGAATCGCATCTCGGTGAGACATTGAAAATGTCTCGCTAATGCGATTATTCTCCTCTGAAGTCATCGGCATAGCATGTGACAGTCGATGAGAGTTCTATCGAGCTTGTAAAGTCATACTGATTTATCCTTTGTCGCTGAGAGCACGTGATGTCAGTAATACATCACTCTGACAGTCAGGGGCTACATTGATGAAATTCATGTCGGGGAGACCTTTGCCAATGTCTCTAGAAGTCATCCCACTGAGCTCCTTTCTTTCTATCGACCAAACATCCTCATATCGGCAAGAGGTCATGCTGGAGGAACTTTAGCTTGGCAAGGCCCTATTTCATCTGTCAACAAGAGACCATTAGTGTCTCCCCAAATGCATTTTACTTTACTGAGCTCTGCTTTCCTATCGCCAAGAGATCACCGAGTCGGGGAGACTTTTCTCTGACTTGGAATGCTATACTGAAGGCTTCCTTTATCGGCAAGACCCCACCGGGTCACTGAGACCTTTTTCCAAATTCCTTTTGTCTACCTGAAAAGCCATCCTTGTGTTTCAGCAAGAGTCTTGCCGAACTAATTTTGTCTTGGTGAGGGCCCATCTTAGTATCAGCAAGATTCCTGCCAAAGGAAAACGCATCAAGGCCCCCTATCTAGTCAGCAAGACAAAATGTCTTCGCTGAGACATTACGGAAAAGGAATTTACCTTGGTCAAGACCACGAGCAAGTCGGGGAGACCTTTTATAATCGCTGAGACATCTCAGTGAGATCCCTTAGTCATACCAAGGGCCCTCTTTCTTTTGTGTTGTTTTATCTGTCAGCAAGAGATCATATGTTCGGTGAGAGATCTTACCGAAGGTACATCGCTATCCCAAGACCCTTTTCATCTCGGTGAGACTCCCCTTCTGTTGGCATAACCTCTTCTCGAGCTCATCGCTGTTGCCGAAGCACCCCCAGGGCGCCGAGACCTTTTGGCGAACTCAAGTTGCCACATCGAAGACTTCAAAATAAAACACTGTCGGCAAGACTTTGTCTCTCTGCTGGGACTTCTCACCGAGCTCTCTGTGTCACCCCCGAAGCCCGTGGTCGCCATAAGTCTTGCCGACAGACGATTGAATGGCCTATCGGCCAAAGAAATCTGCGCAATAAAAGGTCATACCGATCCCTTCTTGTCACAACGATAGGCTCTGCAGCCACGTTCGGTAGGATAGAAGCTAGGTCTCAATGACCTGTTCAAGATGGAATGAATCAAAGTAGTCAGTCGGCCAGACAGTAGGAGGGTCTTGCCAACTTTCTCCTTAAAGGAAAATTATGTCAAATTGATTAAGGCATGCTTTTCAACTGAGCTCCCCTGCGAAATGTCATCAGATGGCTGACATAATCTTTAATGGAATTGTCCCATTTGGCCCCTAGAACACCTGCAACATAGATGCCTAGCCTGATTAAGCCTGAGGGTAAAAATTAGGCAACATTTCTGGCAACCTTTACTGGATGTTTTCCTACTAAACATGAAGACCAGTAGTCTAGGCCTAGCCATTGGGCATGGAGTCATTAGGAAACCCAGAAAAAAATAAAAACATCAGTCGACACATGGTTGTAATTCGCATGAGATCCATAGGACACAACAGGTTGCCCAAAACAGCAAGACAGGGAAAATGGAAAAGAAAAAATATTTACTGTGCTAAAACAACACTTATGGAAAACATAAAGCCTAAACTAACATGTACAATAGATAGACCTATCAGATTTGAAAATAGGGCTTAAGGTGTATCCCATTGACTGGGAGAGGGAGAACTTCCCCTTCTGTCGTAGCCAACTGGTAAGCATTGTGCTCTTTGCAGTCTCTGATAATGAATGGGCCTATCCACATGTTGTCAAAATTGGTGTGATGGCCTAACCTACTTTTCAGAATATCCCATTTGAGCACTAGATCTCCCACCTTGAAAACCTTTTCTGTAGTCTTCTTGTCAAATGTCTTCTTTGTCTGGAGCTGGTGATCCTCCAAAGTTTTCATTGCTCTATCCCTTGATCCCTCGAGCTCCATGAGCTCTACATATCTCATGGACATTGGGTCTTGCTCTTCAAACATCTCCAATTGATGTACAATGTCCAAAGCTGGAAGCTCCACAGATAGGGGTAATCTTGCCTCTCTGCCGTAGACCAACATATATGGTGAATTACCAACAGACCTCTTAGGGGTCACTCTGTCTGCCCAGAGTGCATGCTTTAATTTGATGTGCCAGGTCCTTTGGTTATCCTCCATTGTTCTTTTAATGATCCTGATGAGATTCTTATTTGTGCTTTCAGCCAGACCATTACCCTGGGGGTAGTAATTTGAAGATGTATTCAAATGAATGCCATGTTTGATAGCCCAATTGGTCAGTCTTAATCCCATGAATGCAAGAGCATTATCAGATATGATAGAGTCAGGGACTCCAAATCTGGTGATTATATCTTCATAGAAGCTCAAAATTGAAGAATCTTTTGCTTCTTTCAATGCAATTGGTTCTGTCCACCTTGTGAAATAGTGTGTAGCTGTGAGCACCCACTTGTGACCAACACTAAATGGTGGATTGATTGGTCCAATGAAATCAATGCCCCATCTCATGAAGGGTTGATCCACTTGAATTGGATGTAGAAGCATAGCAGGCAACTTTTCCTTTCCTGAAAATAGAGTGCATTTGATACATTTTCTTGACTAGGCATATGCATCTTTGAACAAGTTGGGCCAGTACTAACCAGCCCTCATGATTTTCCAAGTAGTAGTCCTTGGGGCAAAGTGACCTCTTGCAGCTCCATCGTAAAACTCATGAAGTACCTTTTCAATATGATGACTGTGAATGCATCTTAATAGGACACCGTTCAGATCCTTTTTTAAGAGAACATTATTTACCAGCACATATGGTATGGACTGCAATCTGAAGTATCTTCTTTTAGCTCTGTTTAATCATAATGGGCATTCACCAGTTTGTAGAAATTGGGTCATATCTTGAACCCAATTGGTTGTCCCTATTGGTACATCATCTTGAGCATTCTGAAACTCATTTATATTAGCAAGGATAAAATCCTTTTCTAGTTCACTTTCACTGCTTGAACCAATAGCAAGTTGTTCACAGAGACCCCTGCCTCTAACCAATTTGGTGATCTTAATATCTACATCATACTCCATGACCTTAGTGATCCACCCTTCTCTTTTTTCATTCAAATATTTATTCAATAAAAATTCCTTCACACTTGAGTGTGCCACCATGACATGAGTTTTATTATGAGAGATCAAAAGCTTGAATTTCTTCAGGCTTCTAATCACAACAAGAACATGCCTCTCTACAAAGGAGTATTTTTGTTCATAATCAACCAAACTTTGACTGAAAAAGGCTATTGGCTATTCCAAACTCTTCATTTTTTTGAACCAATATTGCAGAAATGTTACTTGTGCTACCATAGGCATACAGATAAAAATCTTTAGAAAAATTGGGATTTACCAGCGTAGGAGCTGTTGCTAAGGCCTCCTTGACCTTTTCAAAACTATTCTTCACATCTTTGTCCAACTGAAAACTGCATTTTTCTTTAACATAGCTGTTAAAGGTTGTAATAGGTTTGCAACATCAGGGATGAATCTTCTTAGAAAGTTGATCTGGCTGAGAAAGCTTTGTAGACCCTTCTTGTGATTAGGTAGTGGCAACTCAAGTATGGCTTTGACTCTCTCAGGATCAATAGTAATTCCTTGCTTTGACACTATGTGTCCTAATAATTTCCCTTCATGAACAACAAAGATACTCTATTTTGGATTGAGAGAGATACCAAACTCTTTGCATTTTTCAAAAACTTGCCTAAGATGTGACACATGTTCATTAGCATTCTTGGAATAAACTATAATGTCATCTAGATAAATCAGCATAATCTTGTTGATTAAATTTTGAAATGCCATGTCCATGGCCCTCTGAAATGTGGCACCGGCATTAGATAGACTAAAAGGCATCCTTTTGTACGCCATGGTGCCTCATTTAGTCGTAAAAGCAGTTTTGAATTAATCCTCTTCTTTAACTAGCACCTGATTATAGCCCGAAAAGCCATCTAACAAGGAAAATCTTTCAGAACCAGCAACCTCTTGCAAGATTCATTCCATGGAGGGCAGTGGGTAGTGGTCTTTCAAAGATGATCGGTTGAGATCCCTAAAGTCTACACAAAGTCTTATTTCTCCATTTTTATTTCTAACCGGAACAAGATTAGAAACCCAGTAGGTGTGTTTAATTGGAAAGACAATACCCCCCTCAACTAGTTTGGTCAGCTCTTTGATCATTAAGGGCTCAAGCTTAGGATTCAAGGGCCTTTGTTTCTGTCTTACTGGCTTAGCATTAGGCTCTAACTCAATTGTGTGCTGAGCAATATGAGGATCAAATCCTTTCAAATCTGAATACTCCCAAGCAAAGACATCATAAAATTCTTGACATAAAGAAACAAAATCTTGTTTATCTTCATGTGAACAAATTTTACCTATCTTAAGAAGTTTACCTTTGAAAATCTCCAGCTCTTCATAATATTCTTGTTTGATTTGTAAGTCAGCTTTACCCTTTTTAAGCTGATCATCAATACTGAAAATCGACTCTAAGGTAACCAGACCTTTGGGCAACTTATTTGTCCTCAGCTATATGACTTGATCACCATACTGCTGCTTGAGTTTTGCTTGATTCACCATGGAGAACTGATCTTCTTCGAGCAAGAAAGAAAGGATCTGCTCATCACTGTCAAAAACTTGTCAGTAAATGTTGTTGTCAGGAATTGATGGTCTGACTACAACCTTCACATACTGCTGCACTTTCTCTTTTCTAATATCTCCTGGAATATCAAACTGTGCTCCAATAGCTGCAAGCCTATCAGCATGCTTGTTCTGATTTCTTGGAATAGACACTAAGTTAAATGCATCAAAAACTTCGAGCATGTCCCACACTCTGTTTTTATAAGACTTTAATGTGTCATTTTTAGCAACATTCAGGCCCCTTACTTGATTAACAATTAATTCGCTGTCCCCATAGACTTTCAAGCTGGTTATTCCTCTCTTCCTTGCCCACTCTAGACCTTGAACAAGGCCCTCATATTCAACAGTGTTATTGGAGCATGCAAAAGCGAAACGAAAAGCAGAGTAGTACCTATCACCTTGTGGATAAATCAACATTACACCTCCTCCTGCTCTATTTTTACTTCTGGAACCGTCGAAGAACATCTCCCAAAGTCCATTTATTGGTTGCAACAACTGATCTGCATCTTTCTTCAAATTTGGAATCTCTGTGTCAGGCTCAAGAATGACATAGTTGCCCATGCCAGCATCTTGAATGAGGTCCTCAAGACTGTCCAATACATTTTCAACTACTCATTCATGCAGCAGCACGTCAAGAACAACTTCTGATTGGAGTTGTTGTGCGGTAGCTAGCTCATTGTCAATAAAAGCAACACAATTTGTGTCTGCAACAGTTGGAACAACATTAAGGGGACTTGGGTTATATGGCTCAATGTGGTCTTTGGCCAACCTTTCAGATTTAATGGTAACCTTGGTTTCATATCTTGTTCTAAATAGCATATGTGACCAATCAGCTGACACATAACCACCTATCTTGGCTGTAAAGTATCTAGATAAACACAAGGAAAAGAAAGGTGGAAGGTCTATGACACATACGTCTTGAGGGACTGAAAAATTTGGACAAGCATGGAGGGTGAGATTTAAATCCTTGATAATACCCAAAGTATTAACTGAAGTACCATCCAATTGGATCACTCCCTTCTCTAAAGGCTGGTATTTTAGTCCAAGTTTGTCAGCAATTTGTTTTGGCATCACTATCCACCATACAGTTATGAACTAACCTATCACCCATAATCAATGACACATAGAAAGGAGGTGGTTTAACTCCTTTTTTAGTCTCCATGTAAGGCTGTTGATCATTTCCCTGAGAATTATTTGTTAACATAGCTCTAGCCTGACTTATTGGGTGCTCGGATGCATCAGATATTTTCAAACTTGGCAGTGCTGATTGTAACATATCCTTTTGACTGGGGACAACTAATGAATCCCACATAGACATGGTTACATTTGTCCTTTTCATACTATCAAGAATGTTAAAAGGTACAACTGGATTTACTTTATTGTGTACCTTTACGCTAGTGTGATCAGCTTGTAAGTGTGGTTGCTCCCTTGTTGGGAGTTGTTGATTTCCTTGCAAACCACTAATCACTTGAGATGCAGATGGTTCAACACAGCTGCATGGCTAAGCTCAAAAGCTCTCTTCTTTGCCCTAGTGTTAGCTGCAACTGGAGAGCTGTCTTCATTCAACCCACAGAACTCTTGACCTTGCCAGTTAAGCAGGGTAGTATCATTGCTAAATTAGTCCTAGTGTTGTGGGGATGCATCATTGCTAGCACCCTGCTGCGAACTTGAAGCATTATGTACCATAAGTGCCTGATTGATTAGTCCATTTGAGCAAGTGGCCTGATTGTGGGGCTGGTTACAAGGGTAACACCACTCATAGTCTACTGCTAAGTTGTTTTGGATAGGAACCAACTGCTTAGTCGCACTGACAGGGGTTGGAGCATAGGCCTGAAAAGGCCTTGTATTCACACTCTGTCTTGGGCCCTGATAATTGCCCTGATACTGCTGTCTATTACCTTGGAATTGCTGCTGTTGATCTGGAAAAGGATAACTTGAGGCCTGATTCTACTACTAATAAGGTCTAGAATAAGACTGTTCTTTTTCCAAGTTCACCAACTTGTTACCAAAAGTCTGTAAAAGACTTCTGATCTCTTGTAGCTCCTGTGATGAGCCTGAAGCAACACTCTCTTGTCTATCAATGGCTGGAATAGCAGTTGGCAACATTGGTACAGCTGGTAGAGGTGTGAAAGGTGGTATTTGCAAAGGAATGTTTGCATGAATTTCTGGGAATATTGGCATTGGTGGCCTGGGAGCGAGTTTTCCAGCTTGTATTAAGCTGATTTCAGCTCTAAGCTATTTCAAAGGCATCTGGTAAAGATACTCCTCCCATTGACTATATCATGATAGCTATATCGCTATTCAGAGCCCTTAAAAAGTATAAAAATGCATACTATGGAGGTGGCCTCACCGTTGCAGGGATTCTATCCCAAGTTCTTTGAAATTTAAAGTTGAAATCATTCATCTGCTCTTGTGGAGCCCTCTTAATTGTAGTCAATTGCTCCAGTAGAGACAAGTTGCCAGACCTGTCTTGGAATTGCTTATGCAATTTTTCTCCAAATTCGTCCCATGTTGCTATTGAACTGACTGGTAGGCTCCTATACCATTGCACAACTCTTCTTTTCAGCGAAGCAGCTAGCAATCTCACTGCAACGTCCTCTTGTGTTATGTGGTGGACTCCACATAACGAAGCCACATCTCGCATGTGTTCAATTGGAGTAGTTTGATCTTCTCCTGTAAAAGTTGGCAGACTCTTTAAGGTTGTCATTGGAATATCATTGTGTTGTGCCAAGTTCAAAGGACTCCCTCCGTTGAAAGCGACAAAGGGTTGATTCCTTAGAGCGGCCATTGGAGGTATCTAAGGTGGATTTGTTGGTGTGGCAAAATGGGATCCCACTGATGGAGGAGTGGACTAAGTTCTTCTGGAATAGATGATTGTTGTTCCTCGCCTTTCCTCTACTTTGCCTTGTCTTCTTGGTGGTGACAGCTGCAAGTATTCAAAAGGGTCTGAGCTGCTTCTTGTTCGAACTCTTTTCATAAACTATAGAAGGCGTTGATTTCTAGAGTTCTTCCTCTTCGTGGAGTCGCCAAGTATGCCAAAGGACTTCTATAAAGTCTGGAATTCATTGGTTGCATACTAAACCAACAGTTAAAACAAATTCTTGTCCCACCGGGCGTGCTAGAAACTGTTGTCACCTAGAATTGCATCATGTGCAAAGTTTACAAAAAATTGAGCTTTCTAGAGCAACATGGGATCATCTCAAGGCTGTGGGTCACCTACAGTTGAAATGAACCTCCGGAGAAGGCCTGCTTCCTTTGGTGTCACCTAACTATTGATTCTTGGGGGAAAAAGGAAGAAGGAATACATAAAATAAAGATTAAAATCTAAGGTGATACACTGAAATGATGAGGAATTATGAAAAGAAAACAGGATGAACATACACTGGGAAACCTAACTGTAAATGCTTTATGTGCTCAACACAACTTCTGCTAGACTTATGCATCAATCTTAACAGATTCAATCTACATACACATCTTAGGAAGGAAAGATTAATTTCACAGCTCTAAGATATAAGTGCAGAATTTATAAAACACAGTTAAAGACTTGGATAATCAAAAGAAGATACATAAATGAGAACAGTACAAACATGAACACTAGCTTCCAAGGTAACTCTGCATTGCATTCTAGATTCTGATTGAGTTACAAAATATACATCAGTTGAGGAAGGAGAGCTAACAATCACTAACTCTTCTGGATGCATTACTTTGAACTATTTACAAAAAAGGCCAAAAAATGTCTTATATACACCAATGTGTCGGCCCCTTAGGGCTTACAAAATATC
Source organism: Sequoia sempervirens (assembly GCA_007258455.2). Lineage (NCBI taxonomy): Eukaryota > Viridiplantae > Streptophyta > Pinopsida > Cupressales > Cupressaceae > Sequoia > Sequoia sempervirens. The sequence goes on from VDFB02350248.1 coordinate 11,460, forward strand.
AGTCCCCGAAAAATCTATATCTCCTTAGATCTTTTCGATTGAGTTTAATGCGGAACCCTGCATGTCTCTACCGTGGAGTCATCCCCGGGGAAGCCTTCTTCAGATATTTCACAGCTACCGCATTCATTATGATCCTAGCATCGTGTCCTGTTTGAACCACCTCGGCTGAACGCCTTGAATGCCTTGAGCTCACAACAGATACGTGTTGCATTCATCTCATTGACATTCTTCATTCTGATCAGACTGCCACGACTCTCTTCAGCTCCTTCCTGGTTGGTCAAGTGTATTCCACGTAGGCTCTGTAGGCGGTCAAAACTCTTTTGAGAAGAATTGCATCTCGGCGAGATATTGAAAATGTCTCGCCGATGCGATTATTCTCCTCTTAAGTCGTCGGCATAGCGTGTGACAGTCGATGAGAGTTCTATCGAGCTCGTAAAGTCATACCGATTTCTCCTCTGTCGCTAAGAGCATGTGATGTCGGTAAGACATCACTTCGACAGTCAGGGGCTACATTGATGAAATTCATGTCGGGGAGACCTTTGCTGATGTCTCTAGAAGTCATCCCGCTAAGCTCCTTTCCTTCTATCAGCCAGACATCCTCATATCGGCAAGAGGTCATGTCGCAAGCAATTTAGCTTGGCAAGGCCCTATTTCATCTGTCGGCAAGAGACCATTAGTGTCTCCCCGAATGCATTTTACCTTATTGAGCTTCGCTTTCCTTTCGCCAAGAGATCACTGAGTCGGGGAGACTTTTCTCCGACTTGGAATGCTATACCCAAGGCTTCCTTTATCGGCAAGACCCCACCGGGTCACTGAGACCTTTTTCCAAATTCCTTTTGTCTGCCTGAAAAGACATCCTTGTGTTTCGGCAAGAGTCTTGTCGAACTGATTTTGTCTTGGTGAGGGCCCATCTTAGTATTGGCAAGAGTCCTACCGAAGGCAAATGCATCGAGGCCCCCATCTAGTCGGCAAGACAAAATGTCTTCGCCGAGACATTACGGTGAAGGCATTTACCTTGGCCGAGACCACGAGCAAGTCGGGGAGACCTTTTATAATCGCCCAGACATCTCAGCGAGATCCCTTAGTCATACCGAGGGCCCTCTTTCTTTTGTGTTGCTCTATCTGTCGACAAGAGATCATATGTTCGGTGAGATATCTTACCGAAGGTACAGTGCTATCCCAAGACCCCTTTCATCTCGGTGAGACTCCCCTTCTGTCGGCAGAACCTCTTCCCAAGCTCATCGCTGTCGCTGAAGCACCCCCGGGTCGTCGAGACCTTTTAGCGAACTCAAGTTGCCACACCGAAGACTTCAAAATAAAACACTGTCGGTGAGACTTTGTCTCTCCACTGGGACTTCTTATTGAGCTCTCTATGTCACCCCGAAGCCCGTGGTCGCCATAAGTGTTGCCGACAGACGATTGAATGGCCTATCGGCCAAAGAAATCCGCGCGATAAGAGGTCATACCGATCCCTTCCTGTCACAGCGATAGGCTCTGCAGCCACGTTCGGTAGGACAAAAGCTAGGTCTCAACGACTTGTTCAAGATGGAATGAATCAAAGCAGTCAATCGGCCAGACAGTAGGAGGGTCTTGCCGACTTTCTCCTTAAAGGAAAATTATGTTAATTTGATTAAGACATGCTTTTCAATTGAGCTCCCCTACGAAATGTCATCAGATGCCTGACATAACCTTTAATGGAATTGTCCCATTTGGCCCCTAGAACACCTGCAACATAGATGCTTAGCCTGATTGAGCCTGAGGGTAAAAATTAGGCAACACTGAGTTTTCAAAAAAACTCACATATACCAATGTTGTTTTGCAGGTCTCACTACATGTTGAAACCTCAATGGCGAAGACCACACAATTATTAAGAGGTGGTGTTGTATCCTTTAGAAGAGAAGATATTTTCCAAAGAGTTTTCAAGGAACTACATAGAGCAATTGAAGTGGCGGCTAGACCTAATAAGCAAAGAGGACCTCAACAACTAAATCCTCATGATGGAAACCCAACACGCGTTGGTATTGAAGATGTGATCTCAATTGAGCATCGTTTTGTGGATGCATTTATTCAGGATGGATGATGCTAGTTGACAACATTCACTAATTGAATTCTTGATGGACTCGGCAAATATTCAGACGCAAACTATATTTTTATAAAAGTTTCTCATGTAAAAATAGTGATGTAAAAACGAACTGAAAGTAGATGTAAAAACAATTGTATTTTTTTGTTGCTCCATCTCCATGTACTGCCACAGGAGTCCTTTGTAATTTTTGATGCTCTATATTCAATACAAATTATCTTATTAGATTATTTTTAATATATTAAAGTATAAAAAAAATCATTATATTATAAGATATGTTAATTTTTTAAAAATAATGCTTCTAAGTAAGCTTATAATTTTCTAAAACAGAAACATATTTTAATATATTTATTGTTAAGTACCCTGTGAATTTATTTCTGTGAAAGATTATGCCGCTGCAGCCGTCCCGTCAAAACTTAGCGAGAGGGTTTTCCACAGAGCAGAGAAAAAAATCGCACATTTTCCTGTCTAGCAAAAAAATCCGCCAAAAATGCTGGTACTTTCTTACGGCGGCATCATAGTTTTAAAACAAATAAAATTAGGGTTTCGTATTCCATTACTGTTTTGATAGCGGCATGATTTTCTACACATTCCTCGTGTATAACAAATAAAAGTAGGGTTTCATATTCCATTACTGTCTTGATAGCGCCATGATTTTCTACACATTACCCGCCATACACGATTTTGTTTTAAGGAACGCAAATGGCGGCTGAAAAAATGTCGTTATTCCTTCTGCCAGAATAAATTGTTTCAGATCTTAAAATGACATTTTCGTAAGCCTTTTACTGTGTTGTTGTTAGTTATACAGTTATACTAATTCTGGTCTCTTCCTTTTTAAATGCAAAAATGCAGTTAAGTTATATGAACTTTAGATACGTATAAACCTGCTACGATCTCGGAAGATTTGTGAAGCCAAAGTAAACATATCAAATACTTTTAAAAACATATTTGTACTAGGGTTGACGGTGTTAAAAATTTGCCATGTGTGGATTATCTGCACATTTTTTGCCTAGAGAATCTCCAAAATAGTGCTGAACTTAATGAAAAATAAAAATATATTAAAAAAAATTATTTTATATAAATAATAATAAATATCATTTAGGTTAAAGCATTCTATTGTAGTCAAGAGGTCACGAGGTCTAGTCTCCCCACCATCCCCGTGGTATGGGATGGTGTGTCACTCGATTGCCACCAATCATGTGGAAATTTTTTATCAGCATACAGGTTATAGGGTACAGATACCCCACCGATTTAAAAAAAAATAATAATAAGTATCATCTAATGGGAGTTCTTATTTTCATAATATTGTTATAAAAGTATTTGAGATGACAGCAATTTAAAGATAGATTAGTAATAGTTTGAGATTAATAAACTCTACAAACTTAATCTATTTTAGGGAGTAAATATTATGTTAGTTATATAATTTTACATTTTAGATTTATATATAAATATATTATTAGATATTTAATTAAGAATATTTGTTAAAAATAATTTTATTTTAATATAAAAAATACAACACTTATAATAACCAATGTTTATATTCTAAAATACTACATATTATATATTGAATACAATTTACATATATTTTTTAAATATTAACATATTAATACAAAATTTATATAATCATTTAAAATACATACCTATATTCTAATCTAGTGAAACAAAATTGTAGTAATACATATGAAAGTGAGATAAAAAAAAAATTCATTTTTTCTTAAAAATAAACTCATAATACATCAGAAATATTTTTTTATTTTTTATTGGTTCAAAACCAATTTATTATTAATTAATTAAAAAAAAGTAAAACTCATTACAAAAACTTCATTTTTCCTAAAAATCCTAAAAATAATTTTTGTTTTTTATTGATTCAAAACCAATATATCATTAACTAATTAAACAAGAAAAAAACAAAACTCATTAGAATAAAAATACCAATAAAAAGAATTTATGAAACATTTTTACCACTCAAACTGATGTATTATATATTCTACACGAATACTAATGCTGCAGATGTTATTAGGTGAAACATTCAACAGAATTCAGCCAGTAAACGCTTGCTATAACTAGCAAAAATAAATCTTTAACCAGAATATAAAAAGGATTATTGTGAAGTAAGGACACTATTGTTTGATCCAAAATTGGAGGTTAAACCATTCTCATGAGACTTGAGAATATGATGAGTCTACCAAAGTTAACAGAAAAATAATTTTTGTTAAAAAATTTATTATTTTTTATATAATTTTTTTTTTTTACCAAGTTTGAGTCAAAATTGGCTTCCCAAATACTCCCCGAATCAGTCTCATAACTGAGTTAAAACTGATGCACAACTTTTAAAAAAAAGTAAAACCAAAAACAAAACAAAATCAAACCAATTTTGGCTGGTTTGAAGCTCTGATCAATATTTGGGGAAATTTCCTATTATACTGCAGAAATAGTGAATTATGAGAAAACAAGAATGTGCCCATATAGGTGAATGGGCAGATGGATGTGTATTTTATTATATAGTAGAGTTCAAGCTTAGCAAGAACCAAAAAGGATGGCATTGGAAATGGTCCTTGCAGTGATTTCTCTCTTGTATCATTTCCATTTTTAGAAACTTTATAACTGCAGGTACGAGGACTGGAATTCTAACTAAAACAGATTTCTTCACTTTAAAAAAATAGACTAGGATGGGTTCAGTCAATTAACAAAGCTCTTTATAACATTGTCGTGAAAAAATAATGTTAACATCGTTGGGATATGGTTATCATCATCTTCTCCTCTGCTCAGTTTTTGGTAAAGAGGAAACTAGGATACATTAATCCTCAATTGAATATCAACATTACAGGACTTTGTTATTGTTGCCGGTCAATATTATACAAATACATTAATGATGTAATATGCCTGGCTAGCAACTTGTTAGCAGGATTAGGATATTCAATTCAAGTTTGAAGAGCCAATTTTCATATTGCTGCGGCAGATCAGATTGCTCAGACATATTCTGGCCTATTCCAGAAGATGACACGTGGCCAAATTGTACGAGGAATCCAGGCACTTTAGGAGACTTGGATTGTGGTTAGGACATGATCAAGAGTCATGTCCTCTTGTTGGATTGAAGTACTTCATTGTGCCTCTTGTAAATGTAAGGATAGGCGTGCAATATATGACAAACCACCACATATTGGTGTCAACTAAATTGCAAGAACAAGGATGAACCAATGGAAAGATGGGAACAACACATAATGCAACCAATACATTAAATGGCATAAATTGTAACAATGATTGGGACCAGTTTGCTTAAGATTACACAGATGAATTCCATGCTGCTACTAATAAACTTAGAATCAGAGTCCATTAGCACATAAAGATCCTCAAATATGCTATAAAGGTCTAAAGGCTTACACCTAGGTAGACTTGAAATTTCTTCCAATCAAAAAACATCACAAATACTTGAATAATAGCGATGCCAAATCTGGTAATAAGAAACAATTCCAACAGAAAGTTAGTATCACTCACACCAACAACATCAACAATCGAACAAGAAAGTGCAACAACAATCAGATAAATGGTGAGATTTACGTTGGCCCGCTAAACACACAAACATTGAATTCCACACATAGGCAAACTATCTTAGCACAAGCACAAATGCCACCTACATTTGTAATACCTAGAAGCCACCTTTACTCTTTATCATGGATAGAGGTACTGTTGTGACCTTTTCACACATCACCCCATTCAAGATGGGGACCCCCTAGTTTTTGCTCCGTTCCTCGTCTTTTGGCTCTGGTTTTGTCTCTCCCTCTCTTTCTGTTGTCTGTCCTTTCCGGGGATGTCTCCGCCATTGAGTTTAAACGTGAGTTTGGCCAAGTCTGAAAATTAGGGTTTTGAGCTTCCTTGTCAATTTGAGGTCAAATAAAGTGAGTAAATTGAAATCAGAGACTAACATTGTTGTCAGTGTGTTTCTAGCAGGTTTTCACTGAAATTTTCATCAGAATCTGACTACTTACTATTTTTAGTAAGTGTGCAATTACAGGCAATCCGTCAGCATTTTTGAAATTCTGACCGTCACACTGTGTTCAGAACACATCAAGCTGCTCGTGCGCAAAATTTGAGCGAAAACAGACAACTTGCTATTTTTAGCAGTCCAGCTTCCAGAGCTAATTTCAGGGCTTAGATGCAGAGTTTTTCTTTGCATGTCTGGAGATTCATTCTGGGTTTTTCAAGACCTTCGCGACAGTATAACATGCAAAGTGAGACGACAACTTTCAGAGTTCAGCCTTCGGAGGCTATTTTTAGGGTTTGCATGTCAGGGTTTCTTTTGCATGTCGGATGATTCCTTGTGGGTTTTTCGAGAGCTTCGTGATGGTGTGACATTAAATTACCCCTGGATGGTTTACCGCCAGTGTGGACAATCTGTTTGTAACTCTCTTATACCCACTTCATAGTGGTGAATCCCCACAGCTTTGTGGATGCCCGCCGCAGCGGATGAATTGTTCTTAATTGTAATTTTTCCCCCCACTGTTTGGTGGTAGCGTGGAAATGTTCTTATGGCTGGTTATCCGCCTATCAGTTTATAATTTCAATTTTTAAGACTCCGTCATATGTTAGCACCTCGCCCTCAGTGGGATCTTGAGTGCACATTCTTGACGTTGAGTAGTTTTCATTTCCAAGTTCAGATTTCAGTTTGATGCTAACGCTAATCCAGTTATCTATCTCTGGCTATGTGTGTCAAATCATCAAAAAATTTGGTTAGCATATTTCAGTGGTATCAAAGCCGAAGACCCTGCCATCCTGTGGCAATTTGCAGTAGTTAACTGATGAGTGAAAGAGACACTAGGCCATACACCAGAAGTCAGGCCAGAAATCAGCATTAGTTTCTGCCCGTTCCAGAGGCAGATACCTTCTCAGAAGTCCTAAGAGATCTTGGTAAAACAGTGGAAGGTTCAGATAATTCAGTGGAAGTGGTTGATCACACAGCTGTAATAATGTCAGATTCTATAAGGAGAGATAATGAAGAGAGGGATAGAGTGGAGAAGAAGTTTGACGGGATGATAGACATGATGTCCCGTTTATTATCCAAGTTGGATCAGCAAGCAGCTCAGAGTATTATTCAGCCCCAAAATAACTCAGCTGGAGAAAGTAGTGGAGTTAATGGAAATAATAATAGTGGCAGTCCTGAGGTGAATACTAGAGACAGAATTGTGGGTCAGCATACTACAATTCATAGTGGGTCATCCTCTAGACCCCTTTTTCCCGTTTTCACACCAAGGGAAGAGCAACAACCAGTTGAGGCTACTCCAAACTTTGCTGATGATGCTCGTCAAGCTTACATGGAGTACGTTTCTTTACCTCTTGACTTGAGAGGTACTTGGACCTTTGATCAATTCATGAATCAAAGGAGCCGAAGAAATGGAGGAAGGACTGAACAACGTCCTATGGCACCTAGAAATGACTTCTACCAAGCATTGGGAAAGATTACTATGGAGCATTTTGATGGTAGTAATAGGTGTACAGCCAGATCATGGGTACAGAAGTTAGATAACTACCTTTCTCTCAGACCCATGCCGGAAGAAGATGCTATCAAATTTGCGACCTTGCATTTAGATGGCATAGCTCATGAATGGTGGACTCATGGCTTGGTCACTCTTGGCCATAATCTTGTTCGCACATATGGAGAGTTTACCAATAAGTTGATTGAAAGATTTGACACCAAAGATCCAGAATTGAGATTTAGAGAATTGGCACAGTTGAAACAGCAAGGATCCTTAGAAAGCTATGTGGCTGATTTTCAGAGGTTGTCAAGAATGGTGCCTAACATTACTGAACGAAGACTTGTGGTTCTTTTTGCTGAAGGTTTAATGGAGCCTTTGAAGGGTTGGGTCAAAGCATTTGATCCACCAACATTAGATGAAGCTATCAAGAAAGCTAGGAGCATGGAGTTAGCAGCCCCAAGGCCTAAGTTTCACTCAAAACCATTCAGCCATAAGAAAGATAAAAAGCCTTCTTCAAATCTGCCCAAGAAGTTTCCACCAAGGCTGTCCGAAGAGCTCAAAGAACAGCTTAGAAAGGATGGAGTTTGTTACACTTGCCGCGATCCTTGGGTTAAGGGTCATCGCTGCTATGGAAGAGGCAAAGCTAATCGAATGGAGGGCTATTCTGATTATGGATCAGAATCTGATTCGTCTGATCAGCAATACGAATCAGCAAGTAGTGAAGGTGAAGAAGCTCCAGAAGACAAGTCCGAAGAGGTGGGAGATGGTAGTGCTTTTGCACAACTATCAAGCTTTCAAAAAAATGAATCTTTTAGGGTTCATGGAGTTGTGAATTCACAAAGGATAGTTGCCCTAATTGATACGGGAGCAACTCATAATTTTATTGATGAAGGACTAGTTGCTAGAAAAGGATTGAAGACTGAAGAATTTGATGGTTTCAAGGTAATGGTTGCTGATGGTTTTACTATGTCTTGCACAAGGAAGATTCCTAACCTCTCTTTGCAATTGGGAAATCATGAGATTAAAGATGATTTTTATGTGGTGGGAATTGGAGACACTGATATTGTGTTGGGCATACAATGGCTGCGATCTCTTGGTGAGATCACATTGAATTTGCAAACCATGGAGCTGAAATTTCAGTCTAATGGAAGAAAGGTTGTTCTAAGAGGGATGTCAAATGGAGGCCCTCGAATTGTGTCTTTGAAGAGGATGGAAAGGCTGATCCGCCATGATCAGGTTGAATGGGCTGCTGAATGTATGGTTCTACCAGCTGATCCGGTTGAGGAAAAAAGGCAATATCATCCTGATATTCAAGCCTTACTTTCAAAGAAGAGCAAAGTCTTTGGAAGCTTACCTCCTGGAAGACCTCCTGAAAGAGGTTCTGAGCATGTGATTGAATTAGAAGAAGGGGCAAAACCGGTCATAACTACACCTTACCGCTATCCAAAGAGGCAGAAAGATGAGATTGAAAAAGCCATCAAGGAGCTGTTGGAAAGTGGTTTCATTAGACCAAGCAAGAGTCCATTTGCTTCTGCAGTAGTGCTGGTCAAAAAGAAAGATGGTACAATGCGTATGTGTGTTGACTACCGCGCATTAAATCAGAAAACCATCAAGAATAGATATCCTATCCCTAGGATTGATGAGCTTATTGATGAGCTCCATGGGGCAATGTTCTTCTCAAAGATTGATCTTCGTTCGGGCTATCACCAAATCAGAATGAGGGAGGAGGACATAGAGAAGACAGCGTTTAGATGCCATTTTGGGCATTTTGAATTTCTTGTCATGCCTTTTGGTTTGACAAATGCTCCAGCCACATTTCAATCTTGTATGAACAAGATTTTTAGACAGCAGTTGAGGAAGTTTGTGCTCATCTTCTTCGACGATATTCTCATATTCAGTAAGTCATGGGAAGAGCACCTTAAGCATTTGGAAGAAGTTCTTAACATTTTAGAGGCGGAATGTTTGTTCGCCAAAGAATCAAAGTGTGAGTTTGGGTTGACAGAACTTTTATATCTTGGTCACATTATCAGTTCAAAGGGTGTGAAAGTGGATCCAGAAAAGATAAGGGCCATTCTTAATTGGCCAACTCCAAAGAATATCTCTCATTTGAGAGGATTTTTAGGGTTATGTGGATTCTATAGAAGATTTGTAAAAGGTTATTCTCATCAAGCAGCACCTTTGACAGATCTTACAAAGAAAGGAGCTTTTCTTTGGACTAAGCAAGCACAAGAGGTTTTTGATAAGTTTAAACAAATCATGAGTTCGTGTCCAGTGTTGGCACTTCCGGATTTTTCAAAACCTTTTGAATTACAATGTGATGCTTCAGGTGAAGGTGTTGGAGCTGTCCTAATGCAAGACAAACACCCTATTGTCTTCGAGAGCCGAAAGTTGAGAGGGGCAGAAAAAACTTACTCTATTTATGACAAAGAGATGCTTTCCATCATGCATGCTTTGTCTAAATTCCGTCAATACTTGGTGGGAAGTAAATTTGTTGTTAAGACTGACCACAATAGTCTTAAGCATTTCATGCGCCAAAAGGAATTGAATGAAAGGCAGCAAAAGTGGGTAAGTAAACTCCAAGCATATGACTTCGACATTGAATATGTCAAAGGAAAAAATAATATAGTGGTTGATGCTCTTTCAAGAAGGCCTCATTTGCAGTCAATTTGTGAGTTATCAGCAGATTGGAAGGAATTAATTGCTGCTGATTATGTTAAAAATCAGTTTACAACCAGCTTGTTAGGTCATTTGGTTGATGAAAGGTATAAGTTGGTTGATGGGTTGATTTATTATAAAGATAGAATCTTTTTAGTGCAAGAATCTGTTGTGACCTTTTCACACATCGCCCCATTCAAAATGGGGACCCCTAATTTTTGCTCCATTCTGGTCTTTTTGGCTTTGTTTTTGGTCTCTCTCTGTCTGTCTCTTTTCTGATGGTCTACTTTCTGGGGACGTTCCCGTCTGCAAGCTTAAGCGTGAATTTGGCCAAGTCTGAAATTAGGGTTTGAGTCTTTCCAGCTAATTTGAGGTCAAATAAAGTGAATAAGTTGAAAATTGAGCCTAACGTTCTTGTCAGTATGCTTCCAGCAGGCTCTCAGCAAAAATTTATCAGATTCTGAGGTACTTACTATTTTTAGTAAGTGTGAAATTCAGGGCGATTCGTCAACATTTTTGAGATTCCAATCGTCATACTGCATTCGGAACATATCAGGCTACTCATGTGCAAAATTTGAGCAAAAACGGATAACTTACTATTTTTAGCAGTCCGGCTTCCGGCACGAATTTTAGGGTCCAGATGCAGAGATTTTCTTTGCATGTTGGCATATTCCTTCTGGGTTTTTCGAGACCTTCGCGATGATGTAACATGCAAGACGAGGTGATCACTTTCAGGATTCAGCCTTCCGAGGCTATTTTTAGGGTTTGCATGTCGAGGTTTCTTTTGCATGTCAGGTGATTCCTGATGGGTTTTTCAAGAGCTTCGCGATGGTGTGACATGCAAACGGAGATTCTCACTCAGTAAGGAACTTGCTATTTTTAGCAGGCATGTCCCGACAGCCGCTTCCCAGCAGTTCAAAATCACGAGCTGATCGCAGTGCCACAGAAATGAAGGGAAACAGAGATCTTTTGATACGCATGCAGTGCAAGTTAGGGTTTCCAGCTTCGGAGCCTAAAAATAGGCATAAAAAGTCAAAATCTTCGAAATCCGGTGTAAACCACCGCGATCAGCATTCTTCAAGCTATCTGCTGGTAAAATTTCAAGTCAAACGGAGCACTTACTATTTATAGTAAGTCAGATTGGAAACGGGCTAAAAATAGTAAATTGACTGCATGCGTCAGTGCCAGCCAACAGGTCACGTGGTGAGGAGCGCCCCATCAAAATTTCAAGTTGATCCGAGCAATGGAGCTATCGGAAACAAGAGGTTACTATTTTTAGTAAACCACCCTCAGAAACATGCTAAAAATAGCAGGGTGACTAAAAGTGGCAGTGTCAGCAAGGTAATGAGGTCGCGAGGATCCAGTGTTTAAAATTTCAAGTTGATCTGAGTTTCAGAAGTGCAAAAGTGAGAAGGCTTACTATAAATAGCAGGGCACGTAAGTTGGCGAAAGTTGATGAAAATTTGTCTAAGTCTGAATTTCATCCAGCAGGCACCTCCAAATGCGCCATGCTTGCCTTCAAGGTGATCAAAAATATTCTGTGAAATGAGTTCATCTTCCTGCCACCCCAAAATGCGCCCAAGCTGGTGAGGTGGAAGCATAAAAAATTTTCTAAGGAAAAGTTTCATCCGCCTCCTATGGCAAAATGCGCCCAGCTCAAGCTCTCGTATTGGAAAAGTTTCTAAGTATAAAATATCCTCCTCACATGCTGAAATGCGCCCACCTCATAAGAAAGTCAAGGAAAATTGCTAAGTATGAAATCTATCCTCCTCAAAGGGCAAAATGAGCCCAAGTTTCAAGAGGGTCAAAGCAAAGTCAACGAGCTCATCCTCTTGCATGGGTAAAATGCGCCCAAAATGGGCCATGTAAAGACAAAAAATAGAAGTTCAAGAGTCACATAAAGGCGTTTTTCCTCCATCAAGTAGCAAATGCGCCTAAGTTAGAAGCTGGTCAAACAAGTCAAATGTTTCCATCCTCCACTATAGGCAAAATGCGCCCAAAAGAGGGCATGTGAAGACAAAACGTGGGAGATGAAGGGTCACTCCAAGGCGTTTGAAATGTTTTGTCCTCCTCCACATCAAAAATGCGCTCAAGGTAGGAAAGAGTCAACAAAGTCAAACATTGTTATCCTTCATCCACATAGAAATGCGCCCAAGCTAGCTCAAGTGAGGACAAAAATGGAAGTTGAAAAGTCACATAAGGCGTTGGAGAAAGTTTCATCCTCTTGCCAAGCTGAAATGCGCCCAAGTTAGGATGGTAAAGGTAAATGCAAGCTAGTAAGTGAGGTGAAAGGTGGTTAAAAAAAAATACTCCTAGGCGTGGCAATATTCCTCCATCATATACAAAGTGCGCCTAAAGTAGAGAGTGTTAGAAGATTTTTGCTAGGTGTGTGGGGTGAAAACAAAATACTAGGCATGATTTCAAGTTCTCTTCAAGTATGCTATGCGCCAAGTAAAGAGTAAGTGTGGTGGTGAAGATAAGTGATGAGGCGTGATTTTCTTCAAATGTGCTAAGTAAAGTGAAATATTTAAAAAAAAAAAAAAAGTGTTGGAAAATTTTCCTAGGCGTTGGGACTTCAAATAAATATTTTTCAAGTGTGAAGCAAAATGTGAAGTGGTGGCTATAAAAAAATAAAATATGGTAAGCGCCTTCATAAAATTTTCTAAGTGGAGTTGATATTTTCACAGGCAAAGTTGATCAAGTTGGATATAAAATTTTCTAAGGCAAGATTTTCTAAGTGATTCAAAAAATTTCTAAGGCACAAATATTTTCTCTCTTGGAGAAAAATGCCTAAGTCTGGAAAGGTGGTGAAGTGTTAGAAAAATTTTCAAAGGTGAAGTTGCCGGAAGTGAAGTCAGTGATTGCCAGCTGCACAGAATTGATACAAATTTGCCAAGTCAGAGCAAAATTCTCAGAGGGGATCGAAGAACGAGGACAAAATTGTTGAAAGAATAATTTTCTAAGGTTCAAAATTCAGAGAAATAAAATGAACCCGTTCGTTGAGCACCCATGGGTTCGATGCGTTTTGGAGAAAATTTTCTTCTGGGTATCTAAGATTATCGATGAGGAGTTGATTTTAAGGTCTTCTACAGCTTGTCGAGAATTTTGGGATGAAGACTTTAAGTGGGCACCATGTTAATGTATTTCCTAAGGGAAATTTGAAAATTTTCTAAGGCAAATGTGAAGAAAACGTGTTTTCAAGATGAAATTCTCCAGACGATGGATTTGAAAGAAACTTCCTTGGTGAATTTGCTCAAATCCTTCGTGAAGATAGTTTTCTTGAGCCAGAAATGAATAAACTCAAGGTTATCAGAGCTCCAGCAGGTGAAATGAATTTCCCAAAGATGAAGTTTATCTAAGGCATGAACTTGAACACAAAGTTGGCGATGAACGCTTGGAGATCAAAGCATGAAAATCAGGTAAGTGAGTTAAGTTTATATCCTGAAGTATTCTAATACTCTTCTCCTTGCTTGTTTTGCAGGAGGAACGTCGAGATCAAGCGATGGTGATTTAGAGTGATGAAGCAAGTGATTCAAGAGGACATCTCAGCCTCAAAGGATAAAGTTGCGAAAAGTGGCTAGGTGCTAGCTCAAGATGAAATGTTTTCAAAATTCAAGATGATGACCCTCAAGTGGAAGAAATCAAAGAACAACGCCAAGAAAGAAGATCGAGAACAGTGTGAACATGTCTACAAATAGAATCTTCTAGAGGGATGATGGTGGACATTATGGCGCATTTATTACCCCACTCTCCTCTGTGGCGGTTTTTAGGGCAATATTATTTAGGGCTGAGGTGGCACGATTCTGGCCACTCTATTGATTGTAACCCTAGCCGTCTTTTGGGACTTGGCTAGCTATATAAAGGGGGAGTCCCCCTCATTTGTAAAAGCATTAGATTAGACATTGGAATAGTAGACATTGAGAGAGTATTAGTGTTAGAGTTAGTAGTGTAGCATTGTAGAGCATTTTGCATAATTTGGAGAAGAGAGAAAGTTTTCCCTTTGAAAACTTTTGAAGATTGTTGTGTAACACATTTTATGATAATAGATCTTTTCATTGATGATGGAATTCGTCTTGTCATGAAATGCTAGCAAGGTTTCTTCTTCCTTTCGTATCCAAGTAGCTTAAATTCATGCAAGTAGCTTACTTTGGTGTGTGGTGTTTTATTGAGATAGCTTCGCTTTATTCCATACCACTAGCGGCTTGTTGATGATAAGTTCGCCTTGTGTGGTCAACTGGACATTACATTGAGTTTAACTTCGGTTGTGATTTATATGCTTATATGCGTCGTTGTGATGGTGTATGCATGTTAAGTCATAATTTGAACATCTTTGCTATTTCCTTGAAGATTGCACCGATTTTCTAGGCTGTCCGACCGGAGGCTAGGTGAAATCCGGTTGAAGTCTATTGAAATGAAGCTCCACATATCCTGCATTTAGAATAGAACATAAACTTCTTAGGCCCTACACCCTTTTAAATTCAGTTCATTTCCGGTTAGAATTAGGAAACTTGCGCTCACCTGCCAAATCATTTGAATTGCACGAAAGCCCTTTGTCTGCTGTTTGTTGTTAGCCGTCGAACAATTGTGTAAGTCCCCTTGAAAATACCAGCAATATCACATCAAACCAAACTGAGCCTATTCGCACTCAAGGAACCTTGGAGTTGAAAGCATGATCTTACTCGCAATCTTAGCATGCTGAATACTTTGTTCAAGAGAGGATAGAGCGTCCGTTGGGAGACTTTATTCTGTGTTGGTGCGGTCTCAAAAACCACGTCAACAGAATCTAAGCTTAAGAAGAAGATTCTACAATCTTTTCATGATGTTCCCCTTGCTGGTCATCAAGGGATTTTCAAGACTTATAAACAGATTCGTGAAAGATTCACTTGGAAAGGGTTAAAAGAAGAAGTCTTGAACTACATTAGAGAGTGTCCTATTTGTCAAAGAAATAAAAATGAACACTCCTATCCAGCTGGTCTACTTCAGCCTTTGCCCATTCCAAATCAGAAGTGGGAAAGTATTGCCATGGACTTTATCACGGGTTGCCCAAGGTGCAAGGACGTGATTGTATATTTGTTGTGGTTGATAGACTAACGAAATTTGCTCATTTCTTTGCTGTTACCACTTCATTTACAGCAGCTCAAGTGGCTGAATTGTTTTTTAGAGATGTGTTCCGTTTGCATGGGTTGCCTAAAACTATTGTCAGTGATAGGGACAGCAAGTTCCTAAGTGTCTTTTGGCAGGAGATCTTCATATTGAGTGGGACAGTGCTTACTCCAAGCACTAGTTATCACCCACAAACAGATGGGCAGTCAGAAATTGTTAACAAGTGGTTAGAGGGCTACCTAAGGAACTATGTTTCAGGACAGCAGCGAGCTTGGATTAAATGGCTTCATTTAGGAGAGTATTGTTACAACTCTTCTTATCACATGTCAATTAAGATGTCTCCTTTTAAGGCTCTTTATGGTTATGAGGCTACTAATTTTGTTGATTTAGTGTTTGGTGATAGTAGAGCTCCACAAGCACTGGATATGTTACAACAAAGCCAAGACATCTTGAAAGCTCTCAAGGAAAATCTGCAACATGCTCAAAATCAGTAGAAGTTATACGCTGATCAGCAGCGTGTTGAAAGGTCTTTTGAAGTTGGGGACATGGTCTATTTGAGGCTTCAGCCATATAGACAATCTTCTCTCAAGAAGAGTGGTGCAGAAAAGTTGAAGCCACGTTTTTATGGTCCTTTCAAAATCACCAAAAGGATAGGTGAAGTTGCTTATGAGTTGGAGCTTCCAGCTGAAAGCAAAATACATAATGTTTTCCATGTGTCTCGCCTCAAGAAGGCAATTGGACACAATGTGGTGGCTACATCAGAATTACCTCCATTGGATGAGGAAGGTCAGTTAGTGTTGATTCCTGATGAAATCCTTGATACTAGAGAACGTTCTTTGAGGAGAAGGACAATCAAAGAATATTTGGTTAAATGGAGGAATTTGCCTTTGGAAGATGCTACGTGGGAAGGTGAACAGATTTTGTTGCATCCATCTTTTCAGTTGCTTGAGGACAAGCAATTTCGAGGAGGGCGGACTGTAATGTCCCCTTCTCATCAGTGATCAGCATTGCAATTCATCAGTCTATTCCGGAACCCGTAGACTGGAATGAGGTGAAATTAGGGTTTCGTGGCTTGGAGTTTTGTGGCATTTCATGTTATTTACTATTTTTAGTAAATGCTAGTTGTGGCAGTTGCAGTTGTCTATTCTTAGTCCTTTGCAGTTGGAGCAGTTATTGTTATTATGGTTTGGTCTTCAGAAAGCTTTAATTGGTGAAAAATATTTAATTGAAGGCAATATGTTTTAATTCACTGTTGACACCCCCCTTGGCCTAAGGAGATAACTTAAGTTGTTTTTAAAGTGGGGCCATGAAGGGTACGCCTTCATTAAGAGCTTTATTAATTTTATTAAGAACTTATTTCCTTGAGCAAAAGTGGACGCCACTTTTATATTATTAAATAAAGTGAAATTCTTGGAGGCTTTTGGGACGCCACTTGAGAAGTTGATTGGTCTTTGGGAATTGGAAAGGTCTCTTGTGTCTTTTGAGCTGCTTCTCAGGCAATTGAAGAGTTTTGTGAGTTCTTATTTATTGAAGGCTTTTGCTCCAGCATTTCATCCATTGCTTACCTTACTGTTATGCTGTCAAAATGACTATGGACATTTTGTTGTTGCTTCGAGGATGCTACCTCCTAGCCCCTTCCCAATTTCGTGTTTGAAATACAACACCTAATTGGAACATTTCTGCTTCTCACATCAGACTAGCAGATTGAGCATCAAAGATTGAAGAATTTTGAGTATTTTCACAGTTTTGAGTTTCCTGGTTTTGCTACAGCTGAAGCTGATTTTTGTTCATATCTTTTGGAGTGAATTTTATTTTGTTCTGGGTATTCTGGCAATCCATTTGTTGACTCAAGGCGCCACCTTCCACAAAGAATTGGAATTTAATTCCAAGTATTAATTTTTATTTTGCAAAATCGATTTTCTAAGGAGGCCGTACCATTTAGAAGTGCATTGGGATTCGTGTTAAATAATCTGGAGCCTTTGGAGTTGGTTTCTGATTTGCATCTTGGGCGCCACACTTCTAGAAAACATCTGCAACTGATATCACATCATTCGGAGGTAAATTGATCAACTTATGAGCATTTTATGATTTCACAGTTTGCTGGTTGAATTTCCAGAATTCTGATTTTTATATCAGATTGTTGCAATTTCCAGTTTTTGATCATATACTTCAGTATTTGAGAGTTATATCATTGTAAAAGTTCATACTTTATATCTAAGGTTCATTCCTTATCATTGTACCTTGTAATTTGCAGAGTTAAATTTGTAAGGTTGAGATTAAACATTACTAATCCAACCGATCTTTCAGTTCTGCAATTACTTTATGTTTTGACATTAAATTACCCCTGGATGGTTTACCGCCAGTGTGGACAATCTATTTGTAACTCTCTTATACCCACTTCATAGTGGTGAATCCCCACAACTTTGTGGATGCCCGCCGCAGCGGATGAATTGTTCTTAATTGTAATTTTTCCCCCCACTGTTTGGTGGTAGCGTGGAAATGTTCTTATGGCTGGTTATCCGCCTATCAGTTTATAATTTCAATTTTTAAGACTCCGTCATATGTTAGCACCTCGCCCTCAGTGGGATCTTGAGTGCACATTCTTGACGTTGAGTAGTTTTCATTTCCAAGTTCAGATTTTAGCTTGATGCTAACGCTAATCCAGTTATCTATCTTTGGCTATGTGTGTCAAATCATCAAAAAAATTGGTTAGCATATTTCATGATGAATATTGCTAAGGCGTTGGAGAATAAAATGCCTAGGTGTTAGAAAATGGTGCCAAGTGAAATGAAATGCTAGGCGTATCCTCTTGCATATGCTATTTGCACCTAAGGTGAAATACAAGGTGGTAAGTGAGATAAAGATGTTGATGATAATTGCTAAGGCGTTGGAAATTTTATGGAGAATAAAATGCAAAGTGATGAATAAAATAAAGCATGTTGGGCATGATGTGTTTTGAAAGAAAATTCTCTGAGATGGATGAAGTTGGATAAATTTTTTCTCACAGGCAAAGTGATCAAAGCTAAAAATTTCCAAGGCGAAATTTTTTTTCTAAGGCAAAATTTTCAAAGTGATCTAAAATTTTTCTAAGGCAAAGTATTTTCTCCTTGGAAAATATGCCTAGAGCTCAAGGTGGTGAATTTTCTTCTTAAAGCGCAAGCAAATTTTTCAGAGATGAAGTCAGAAGATGATGGCAATACAGGATGAATTCAAATTTCTCAAGTCAGAGCAACAGGATGTTCACGGAGATGAAGAACGGATTTAAATTGATGGAGTAATATTTTCTAAGGTTCAAAATTAAAAAATTTAAATGAACCCGTTCATTGGGTACCCATGGATTCGAAGCGTTCTGGAGAAAATTCTCTTCTGGGTACTGGACATTTGTGATGATAGATGGATTTATATGTCTTCGACACTTCGCCAACACTTTTTGGGTGAAGAATTTAATCAGTGCTCAAATTGTGAAATTTTCCTAGGGAAAATTTTAAAAAATTCTAAGGGAAAGTGAAGAAAATGTGTTTTCAAGGTGAAATTCTCCAGACGATGAATTTGAAAGGAACTGCCTAGGTGAATTTGCTCAAATTCTTTGTGAGGATGGTCTTCTTGAGCCAGAGATGAATGAGATCAAAATTGCGAACACCTCAGCTGGAAAAGTAAAGGGGAATACAGTTGAAATCAAGATGTTGGAAAATCATGAAGAAAGCAAAGCTGTGCTAGAGGAAAACGATGAACTCTTGGAAGTTAAAGCGTGAAAATCCTGGTAAGTAAGTTAAATTTATATTATGAAGTATTCTAATGCTCTTCTCCTCGCTTGTTTTGCAGGAGAAACGTCAAGATCAAGCGATGGTGACTTAAAGTGATGAAGGAAGAAAAGTTGCAAGAAAATGGCTAAGTGTCGAGATTTAGTATGACTCAAGTGACAAAGAAGAAGTTGAGGAACAACGTCAAGAAGAAGATCAAGAGCAGTGTGAACGCGTTTCAAAGTTGGAATCTTCTAGAAGGATGATGGACATTGATTGCTCATTTATTGCCCCACTCTTCATTATGGCGGTTTTTAGGGCGAATCTTGTTTAGGGCTGAGGTGGCACAATCTGGGCCATCCAGCCGATTGTAATTTGAGCCGTCCGTTGGAGTTGGCCAACTATAAAAGGGGGAGTCCCCCTCATTTGTATCTCATTAGAAGGAGAATTAGATCAGAGTTAGGATAGCAAAGGAGTAGAGAGCAATTAGATAGTTGATAGTATAGTTTAGATTGAAGAGGAAGGAAGGTCTTCCCATTGAATACTTTGTAAGAAGTTGTCATGAATGCTTTCATAATAAAAGAATTTTCATTGATAGTGATTTCTTCTTTGTTATGAGTAGTTGTTCAGGCTTCTTCGTCCTTCCAATTCACGTAACATCTTGAAGTAGCTTAAAGTAAAGTAGATTTCATTTCATGCAAGTACTTAGTAATTGTGGAATGTGGTGCTCGATTTGAACAAGACTTCGCTTGTCCATACACTAGCGGGCTCGCTGACGGTGGGTTCGCCTTGCGTGGTCAACTGGAACTTTGTGAAACTTAACTTCGATTATGGTTTATATGTTGGCATGCGTCGTTGTGATGGTGTCTTCATGCTAAATCGTGATCTGAACATCTCAAGTTACTCCTCTTCAAAAGATTGCACCAGTTCCGCGGAAGCTGTCCGAAGTGAGGTAAAACGGAGCTTGGTTGAAGCTTGTGAGAATTGATCGCCATGTCCCACACCTTAGAATAGATTAGAACTTCTTAGGCCCTACACCCTTTAATTTTAGTTCATTTCCAGTTAGAATTAGGAAACTTGTGCTCACCTGCCAAATCATTTGAATTACATGAAATCCCTTAGTCCGCTGTCTGCTGTCAACTATCGAACAATTGTGTAAGTTCCCTTGAAATACCAGCAAATCACATCAAGCCAACTGAGGGTATTCTATTGCATTATTGGAACCTTGGAGTTGAAAGCATGAACTCACTTGCAATCTTAGCATGCTGAATACTTTGTTCAAGAGAGGATAGAGTATCCGTTGGAAAACTTTATTCTGTGTTGATGCGGTCTCAAAAACCACGTCAACAGGTACCAAACCTGATTTCAGCTAGCTCGATAAGAAAGTGAGCTTGACTACAGAACAACATCCTCAGCCGTACACCATTGGTTGCATTCAACATGGTATAGATGTACATCACCCAGAAGTGTAATATTCATTACATTATCAATCCTTTCAACAATGAAGTAATTTAGAATTGAGACAAGCTTGACTTGACGTATCTTGTGTTCTTCTCAGGAATCCATTAAGGGAGGAAAGGCACAATGCACAAGAGTCAAGGTTATAGTGTGTGGGGCTGCAACAAAGGCAGGGTCAGTTTTATGCGATAACTCACCAAGTTTTGGGAAACCAAGGAAAAGAAAATTGGCAAACACTTCCAGGGATTTCTGGAGGAAGCCTTCAAATTTAATAAACTAGTTTACAAGTGGCTACTTATGAGGGCAGGAATAAAGTGTGCTGCAACAGAAAGAGAAGCCTTAGAAATGGTATACTCAGTTTGAAAAAAATTCCATTGTTACTTGTGAATCCCTTCATATTCTTTGACAGTCATCAAGTTCTCTTACACTTGCGAAGAAAACCAGTAATACATGGTTGTATTTTAAGATAGCTTCTCTTACAAGAAAACACTTTTTCAATCATGGTGAGAAAAGGGGAAAGACACATCACCATTTATGAAGGATAAATATGGATGAACCCATGTAAGGTACAATTGGTGATTATCTGAAATTAAATTTATTTAAATGGTTATTCTACCAAAAATAACACTCTCTGAGACAACTTGCTCTGAATGTACTAACAAATATCAAAAGACAATATATACTTAATCAAAAGCCATTGGTAAAAAGGAAGGGTGCAGTGTATAAAAGAATTATAGTGGTATCCATAAAAACCATGGCGCTTCCATATTCAAACTCCAGCGCCCTGCAATCCTCATTCAAAATTATCTCATTGCTAGATAAAATCAAGGGATAGTGCTTCTTTAGAAATATTTCAGAGGATGCCAATAAGGCTGCGGTCCCATGGGGGGGCTTTAGGATCTATTTTTAAGGAGCAGGGGGTCTCATGAAACAAAAAAAAAATGCTACAGGATTAATTAAAATCTTACCCTGAATAATAGCAACCCCTACTTTTTAGGGCTGCATATTTGAGCAGGTGAAAATGAGGTGGAGCTAGAAATTGCAACACCAGTTTAGGAATTTTGTTTGACACTTGTCAATCATCTGAAGTTTTACATTCCTGTCAACAAAAAAAAATTGGAGGGAAAATGATCTTTATTTATTTATTTTTATCTTTGTATTTCATGAGACGATCAGCTTCCCTAAATTTCGGAGCTTAAACTTTTAAGATGAACTGCTCTACCAAATTCATGGGACCACCAACTTCAAAATATTCCTAAAATATCTCAGCAACACCCACTGAATTTTTTTAGGAAGCCCCCATCCATGAGACCCCAGCCTAAAAATGGTGTGCCATTGTTCATTGAGAAGTTGATGTGGAGAAGGGACCCTTAGCATTTCAGAATACCTTCTGAATTGTAATTAAAGTTATTAGTAATTAGTAATAACTCTACAACAAAGGATTTTTCAAAAAAACTCACAATTCAATTTTGGTTTACAAAAGATTAGCACAAAATTTCCAATTTTATAAAGGTAGGGAAGATAATTAAAGTTGGTATATAGCTTTTGAGGATCCAATCCAATAGCTTCTGCAAAGCTTTGGAATGCTTGTTGAGTCAAACCTTGCATTTGGAGACAAATTCCCTGTTATGCTCTTAACCCTATAGTGTGTATTGGGTTATGAATAGTCAGCTTGTGGCTATCTTAACTCTTAATTAAGTCATATTATCATTATTATATTGCTATTTAGTTATTTAGGTCAGCCTAAGGCTTATATAGGGCTATCTAAGTCGACCTGGGTGATATCCTAGGCATAAATAGGTATATATAGGAGGTAGTGAGTCTTATTTCATCATCATGTTGTGTATTGAGTTCTTATTGAAGTTTATTGGAGGTACTGTTGACGTGGTTTTTGTGACCACACCAAACAGCAGAAAAAAATAGTCCGAAGGCTACTCCGTTCTCTCTTGATCAAAGTATTCCGTGTGCTAAGATTGCGAGATAGATCACACGTTCAACTCCAAGGTTCCGAAATACTTGGAACACCCTCAGTTGGTTGATGTGTATTGCTGTGTTCTTACGAGGGGACTTACACAATTGTTCAGACTTCTTGCAGTTAACAACAAATAGATGATTCAAAGGGATTCTTGCGTGTATGATTTGGCAATATAATTCATTTTCCTAAAGCTAATCAGAAACGTGCGGATAGTAAAGGAGTGTAGGGCCTAAGAAACTTATATCCTATTCTAAATGCAGGACATGTGGAGCCCAATTTTGGTAGACTTCAACCGAATCTCACCTAGCCTCACGTCGGACAGCTTCAGTAAAATTGGTGCAATCTTCAAAGGGGATAGCAAAAGATGTTCAAATTATAATTTAGCATACATACACCATCAGAACGACGCATATAGGTATACAAATCACAATCGAAGTTAAACTCAAGATAATTTCCAGTTGACCACGCAAGGCGAACTTATCATCAAGCCGCTAGTGGTATGGAATGAAAAAAAGCTACCTCAATAAAACGCCACACATCAAAGTAAACTACTTGCATGAAAATTAAGCTACTTGGATTCGAAAGGAAGAAAAGACCTTGCTAGCTATTCATGACAAAGACGAATTCCACCATCAATGAAAAGATCTATTTATCATAAAAGTGTTACACAACAATCTCCACAAAGTTTTCAAAGGGAAAACTTTCTTTCTTCTCCACACTATGCTAAGTAAAATATCTACTATGCTCTACTCTCTAGCTCTAGCTCTAATGCTAATGTCCAATCTCCTCTAATTTCTAATGAATTACAAATGAGGAGGACTCCCCCTTTTATAGATAGTCCAGTCCCAAAAGACGGCTAAGGTTACAATCAATAGAGTGGCTAAAATCGTGCCACCTCAGCCCTAACCCTAAAAACTGCCAGAATGGGGAGTGGTACATTAAATGAATCAAAGATTCCCACTCACTCCCAAAATAGTAAAGGCAATAAATGTCCACAATCAGTCTTCTAGAAGATCCTCGTCTAGCAATGCATTCCCATTATCCTTCTCTCTAGCTGCAAACTCAACAAATCTGCCAAGTACAGCTTCAACTTCTTGAACTGAAATGGGTTGAATACAATCTAGCTGAAACTCTAACACCGTGATTGAATGCTCATGCCTTGTACAAGATTTTCTCCAAGTGACTAAGGAATCCTGCGTGCTCTGGATCAGGGCGGAGAAAGTAGAAGTGTTCTCGAAATCATCTTGTACGAAGGTCTTAACATCTGAAAAGAAAGGCACCAGCCTACCCCTCAAATTATCAACATTTATCTCATCCAGATTCAGCCGCCCAGCGAATATGGCCTCAAAAGTATTCTGGACTCCATCAATGATATTGGCCATGGCCTTGTGTATCCTGGCTGAATCTGCCTGTGCCGCGTCGAAGAAGCCACGCCCGGTGATCGCCGAAGAATACCATGTAGAGAAATCGTATCTGTCATTCTCCTGAATGACACCTCCATCAATCAGCAACCGCAACGGAACATGCCTCAATGCCTCAAGACGCTGAATTACCTTGCCCTGATAGATAGAAGCATCACCCCAAGCATGATCAATTGCCTCCATCCGTGCCAAAATACTAGAGGCCTGCTGAAAAGAAAAAACAAGGTCCTCCATAAACTTCTCTGTCTCGGCACGAACCCTTGTGACCCACTTGTTTGCTTCCTGTGCCATTTTTCCCAACTCCATCAAGCCACAGATTGATTCCCTAGGTATCTCTGCTGGAGAGTCTATCACTGGAATCTCCTGCCCTCGAGAACGAGATAACTGCTGTACGTATCCAATCAAGGCCTTGTGTTCTCTTTTCAACTTCTTATACTTTCCTTCCTTGTTGAATAACCTATCTTTGAGGGCGAGGTAGGAGTTATCACACTCCTCTACAATCTGCGCACCAGTGGGGCGTCCTAAATCCAAAGTCGTGACCACATAATTCTCAGGCACTGCTTCATTTCGGTCACAATCAACTTGAGGCACGGCAACGTGAAGAGTGCGAGAGCCATCCTCTTCAATAGAGATCTTCAAAAATTTCTTGCTTTCTTCTTCTGTGGAGGTGCACTGATCCTGTTCAAAAATTCTTCCATCTCAACTGCTGGATCAATCTCCTCGCTGGGGCTTCTTCTCATCCTATCCTTAAGCCAATCAGGCACATTGTACTGTATATCGAAGGGCTGCTGTTCCTGTGCCTCTACCTCTCTAACTTGCTCAACCTCTACATCATTCTGGCGAGGCTCATCGTCTCAAGTGGTCGTGAGTGTTCTCGAACTATATCATCATCATTCATAGTCAGCCTCCAACTTCCCCGGCCAAAATCGGGAGGGTCGAATGGTCCTCATCATCCCGCTTAATCAGCTCCTAATAGGTATGCTGACACTCTGGCCAACTGACTCTCTCCGTGGAGGTTGATTATTTTCCTGTACTACTTGCACCTGATTCAATGCATTCCTCTGATCAGGGAATAAAGAAACCTCCTGTATACTTGGAGAACGTGTCTCCAATGGCGTGGGTGATGCAACTGCAACTCGTGGAGGTTCTAGCTGAACAGGCTCCTGTCGAACTAGCTCTTTCCTTTTGGACTCTGGACCTTGTGTGATCTGTTTCTTTCTGCCTGTGGTGGGTGTCCTGTGATCTCCCATCAAATTGTAAGTCAAAGCAATTGACCTACTCTTCAACCTGTTCACACGCCTATCAACCCATGCCCTAGTGAATGTCAGGACCGGAATAGAAAGTGTATCCAAATCTGCAACCTCAGGTTCTGACCAATCTGGGGGTGGAAGTGGAGTATCTCTTACTGCTGCATAATCTGGATGGACAACGTCCATATCCTCATTCACCTGGTCTGGAACCGGAACAACTTCACACTCCCTAATCAAAGTAATAGGCAACCGAGAGAACATTCTTTTCCTGACTTCAATTTCATCCGATGCATCAGTCCAATAGTCCTCAATATTTGCTTTGTGTTTAAATTCTTCTGACAGTACCCATTTGATGTTGTGATGTGGATCATAGTGCTGTCGGTTGGTGTGATATGAGAAGTGATAAAATTGAAGTTCACTCTCAGCCTCTCTAGCTGCCTGTATCGAAGGACACACTTCATCCGAGTTGCCCATGACAATTGGGAATTCAAGCCCTCCCTTCTTCTTCTTTTCAATTTTATCATAGGCGAGCAATTGCCTAGATATCTCTAGCATTAAAATTCTATCGGTTGGGTACTTAGGTAGCCTATATGGGTACGATGAGAAACCTTGCAGCCTTATGTAAGAAAATTTCGGAAATTGTATGAACCAGCACCCATACCTTTCAATCAGCTCTTGGGCCTCCCTCGAGATTCTGTAATGCAATCGCTCCTGAAGCAATCTCGTGATATGCATGGTGAAGGCGTCATTGACACGCTTGTAATGAGTAGTGCTAGACAGGTGCAACTGTGGACAAGCGTCGTGGATTTTGAATTGGTGAGAGCCACAACCAACAGGCTCTTTGTAGGAAATTCCTCTATACTTCATCATACGAGCCAACATATAAATGATGTAAGAGCTCATGTAAAATGTCTTCGTCCTTCTAAAGCTCAGGAGCTGCTCATGCAAATTGTCACTGATCATCTCGGCAAAGTTGACGTAGTCTTTTCCTTCCAGCACGAGGTTGATGTAATAAAACATCCAAGGCTCGAAAATAAAGGACTGTGGGCAACCACCAACTCTGCTCAGCATCATGATGAGGTCACAGTACTCTTGCTTCAAGTCATCCGCTATGATTTGCTTTGGCAGCTTCATACGAGAAGGCTTGGGAGTGTTCATCCAGTGAGTGTTAATTGTCTCCGTGCATCTCTCGAATGTAGAAGTGTACATTCGCTCAGCTCGCTCTCTGAATTTGTAAACCATGTTTCTGTGCACCGGGATTCCGAAAGCTTCACCAATGGCTGAAGGAGTAAGATTAGCTAGTACTTGGCCATCTGGTGACATGATTGATCTATGATACTTCTCATAATAATTGGCGCATTCCATCATCAGCTCCGAACACTGAATGGCTGGTGGGAAACCAGCAGCGGCATATAATCCGCTTCAAACAATATTGTGCGAAGTAGTCGAAGGTCGGTGACTCCCAATCCCCAACATTCTGTTCTTGAAGGTCTCTAAGTTGATGGAGCCCAAGTTGGTGTCCGTCAACTTGCCTAATTTTGAAATGAACTTTGACTCTGGCATGAATGTTTTGCTCAGCTTCTTGATCACAGCCTGTCTGAATGCACCATTGTTATCTTTGCCAGTCGCCCTTGCCTCAGCCATCTGCAAACAATAAACATTCATTAGCAAATTAATTTATAAAATAAGATATTGTGTAGGGGTTGCAGTTGAGTTCTAGAACATTGAGAAGCTACAATGACTTTTCTTTTCGCAAACCTCAGCTTCTTCTTCAGTAAATTCAAGCTTTAACACTTAGAAAAAGTTTCTAAGTAAACTTCAGTGACTTCACTATTCAATCAGCAATCTTTATCAGCAACTTGAATTTTGATAAATTTGGACTTCACACTTGGCAAGTGCGCACTTTTTAAACTTCAGCAATTTTGAATACACACTTCTTCAATCAACAAGTTCGCACCTTCTAAATTCTTTGAGACCTCTCACCTCAAGGCGTCCCTCCTAGCTCTGGCAACTTCAAATCTCAACAACAAACTAAGCTTCAACAATCAACAAGTGCGCCCCTTTTGGTTTCAGCAATATTCGAACTTTCAGCTATTTTTAGCAAGTCTATCTTTTGGTAGTATCTGTCTAGTAGCAATTCAATCCTTTGCAATTCAGTGTTCAGTTTGGCTTTCTGTTGTTTTGATGTGAACTTACTATTTATAGTAGTTGGCTATTTTTAGTAAGTCTAATTTTGGCAATGGCATCATCAACAATTCAACTCAAGTCATCTTGCTATCCATCAGTTTCAGTAATGGCATCGGTTTTGGTTATCTCCATGGACTGAGTTTTTATACTTAGTCAATTTCATGATTTTCAGTTGTACCCGACACCTAGGCTTAATAACTTCATGTTGTTTTAAAGAGGGGTCATGTTGAGCATTTAATGATTTAAATAAATGCTTTATTTTTGCAATTTGGAAATGCATGCCTAAAAGGAAAGTTAAATAATGTTTTATTATTTCAAAAAGTAAATGCTTAAAGGTGGCGTCCCTCTTGGAAGTTGAAGTGATTCGACTTCTTAGAATTTGAAGTGTTTTATTTGCCAATTGAAACTTATATATTGCTGTTGTTTGAAGAGCTGATTATCTTTGGAAAAATATAACCTTATGTTGCTGGTTTGAAATCCAGAATCCGGCTAAGGGATAGCTTAGCAAATTTACTCCACTCTTCGGGCCTGAAACTATGGTTCCCTAGGTGGTGGATTGAGAGTGTGCTTCATCTAGAAGTACATATTGAGCATTATTGTGAAGTTTTGGTAAGATATTTCTAGTTTTCATATTGCTGGTTTTTCAATGGCTGAAGTAGAATTTCAATTACAACTCTTTGAGAGAATTTTATATCATTATGGGTATTTGTTATAATGTTTTCTATGTTCAAGGCGCCCCTATTGGTAGAGTTTCATATTTTATCTTGCAGCCATCATTTTTCTATGGAAATCGCCCTCTTCTAGGGCTGTACTTCTTCATAAGTTGCATTGATTTCTGTGCTGGGCATCTTTGGAGTTGTTGGTGCCTTGCTACTTGGTGTTTTCTTGGATGCCTAGCAATTGGAAGGTGTGTTTTAAGTTTCAATTGTATTGGTGAAGTATGGAAGGAGTTTAGAGCTCTTTGGTTGAATACTTGCTTGCTGGTCTGAACTTTAGACTGCTGGTATTTCATATCAGACCTAGTTCTTTCTTGTATTATGCTATAGTTTTGGGGTATTTATGCTTCTAGTTTCATGTGCATTCAATTTGGAGGAAATAGGAGCATTTTGGGTGAAGATATGAACAATATAGTGATGGCTAATTGCTGGTAAGATATCCCAGTTTGCTGGTTATCTTTATCAGACCTGGTTATTCCAGCTTTTTGCAATATTTCTTTCAAGTTCCTTCCCATGTTTGCAATTGGAGATATAGTGGAAAAACATTGCAGAAGTTTGGAGCAGATTTCATTGTAAAAATCATTGTATTTGGCACTTATTACTTGCAAATGTTTTGCATTGTAAGACTGTAAACAGTAGTACTGTTTCAGTCCTTTAGTTGCTGCAAATTTTATATATTAATCTCTCATATTTGTAACCCTTGGATGGTTTACTGCCAGTGTGGAAAAAAGAACATTCAAATCTTTCATTTATCACCCACTGTTAAGTGGAGAATCCCCACTGTTGAGTGGATGCCCACCGCAGCAGATGAATTAGTTTTGCATTGTAATGTTTTTTCCCCCCACTGTTCAAGTGGTAGCGTGGAAATTCTCATGGCTGGTTCACCGCCTAAGTTCATTTCAATTTGCAATAAGTACTCCGCCATATGTTAGCACCTCGCTTTCCAAAAGGATCTTGTGTGCACATTCTTGGCGTTGAGTCTTATCATTTACTTTCAAGTTGTAATCAGTTTCAGTTGTTGGGTTATTTGATCCTAGGGATCCTCTGACCATATGCCCGCCCCTCTTCCTTCAGTGGTTTTAGGGTGCATTCTTGGTTAGAGTTGCTTTGATAGAGTTTTGGTTTTAGCGCTAACGCTAATCAAATTGGCCAAGTGTTGGTTATTGTGCTATAATTGTGGCAAAAAATTGGTTAGCATATTTCAAGGGAGCCCCCAATCATTCATCTTTGAGCCTTGGATGTTTTAATACATCAACCTAGTGCTGGAGGGCAAAGAACATGTTGACTGGGCGGTGATGATTAGCGACAATTTGCATGAACAACTCGGAAGTTTGAGGAGAACCAAGACATTTTATATGAGCTCATATATCATCTATATGCTGGCCCGGATGACAAAGTACAAAGGGATATCATACAAGGAGCCGATTGGGTGTGGTTCTCAACAATTCAAGATTCACGAGGCTTGTCCGCAGTTGCACTTGACAAGCACTTCTCATTACAAAAGAGTCAATGATGCCTTCACGATGCATATAACGAGGACGCTTCAGCAAAGAACTCATCACAGAATATCAAAGGAAGCACAGGAGCTGATTGAGAGGTACGGATGTTGGTTTATCCAATTTCCGAAATTCACTTGCATCAGGCTATAGGGGTTTTCATCTTACCCATACAGATTGCCCCAATATCCCACAAACAAAATTTTGATGCTAGAAATATCTAGGCAGCTCATTGCCTACGATAAGATTCAGAAGAAGAAGAAGAAAGGAGGACTTGACTTCCCTATCATCATGGGAAATTTAGATGAAGTTTGTCCTACACTGCAAGTAGCCAAGGAAGCAGAAAACGAGCTTCAATTTTTCCACCTCTCTTACATACTAGCAGGCAGCATTACGATCCTCATAGAAATATCACATGGATACTATCTGAGGAATTCAGACATAAGGCACACATTGAAGATTTTTGGGCAAGTGTGTTGGACAAGGCTGAAGTAAGAAGGATGTTTTCGAGGATACCATTGAGCGTGATTAGGGAATGTGAAATTGTTCCTATACCAGACCAGATAGATGAAGATATGAATGTTATGTAGGCTGATTATGAGACAGTGAGGAATACACCACTCCCACTTTTGGATTGGTCAGAGCCAGAGATTACAGATTTGGATACACTTTGCATACCAATCTTGACATTCACGAGGGGTTGGGTGGAGAGACACGTGAATAGGCTTAAGGGCAGATCAATTCCTCTTACTTATAACTTAATGGGAGGTCATAGGCCGCCAACTGTTACAAAGAAGTAGGTTGCTTGAGCTTCGGAACCACGAAGAAAAGAACTAGTCCAGCCGGAGCCTCAAAGAGTTGAGGAGGTATCACACACACCATTGAGGACTCACTCTCTGAGTGTGTAGGAAGTTTCACTGTTTGCAGATCAGAGAGCGAGGTTGAATGAAGAACAGGAAATACAGGAGGCAAATCAACCACCTCGTAGGGAGTCCGTTGGCCAGAGTGTCAACACACCCATAAGAGAGAACCGATAGGAAGAGGAAGAAGAAATGGCCACGGATACTCGCTTCTAGTGTGAGATCGAGGCAGCATTAGAGGATGAAACTACTACCGAGCAAGAGGCCCAAGGTTCAAGAGATACTCAGCCTATGGAGGTTGATAAGCCTCATCAGGATGAAGGCAAAGAAAAAGTTCATGAAGAAGAAGCAAGGGACGAACAACCATTCATTATTTCTGACTTGCAGTAGGTGGTGCCAGATTGGCTAAGGGATAGGATGAGAAGGGACCCCATTGAAGAAACCGATCCAGCGATTGAGATGGAAGAATTTCTGAGTAGGATCAATGCGCCTCCAACAAAGAAGAAGGCTAGAAAGTTCTCAAAGATTTCAACAAATGAAGATGGCTCTCGCACACTTCACGTGGTTGTACCTAGGGTTGAGTGCGATCAAGATGAGGCTATCTCAAAAAACTATGTGATCACTACCATGGAGTTAGGCCACCCCACTAGAGCACAAATAATTGAAGAGTGTGATAACTCCTATCAGGCACTCAAGGACAGGCTGCTCCGAACTAAAAGAAAGTATAAGAGATTGAAGAAGGAGCACAAAACATTGATTGGGTATGTACAACACTTGTCTCGTCCTTGTGGGCAAGAGAATCCAACAATTGAGCTCCCAGAGAATCAATTAGCGGCTTGGAGGACTTGAGGAGGATGGCACAGGAGGCAGATAAATGGGTCACTAATGTTTGCATTGAGACGGAGAAGTTTATGGAAGATCTTGCTCATTCCTATCAGCAGGCCTCTGGCATTATGGCACGAATGGACGCAGTTGATCAGGCTTGGGGTGAAGCTCGCATCTATCAGACCAAGGTTGTTCTTCGTCTAGACACTTTAATGCATATGCCATTGTAGACTTTGGTTGAGGGAGGCGTAATTTAAGAAGGTGATAGATATGACTTCACTAGCTGGTATTCTTCAATGGTTACAGTCTGAGGATTCTTTGACGCAGCATAGGTAGATTCGGTCAAAGTCAGAAAGGCTATGGTGAACATTCTTGATGGAGTCTTGAACACACTTGAGTCTATCTTTGCTAGAAGACTGACTTTTGAGGAAGTGACTACAGATGGTTTGAAGAGTAGATTGGGGCCCTTCTTTTTGGAGGTGAAGACTTTTGTGCAAGATGATTTTGAAAATACCTCGACCTTCTCCAGCCTTATTTAGAGTGCTCAGGATGCCTTGACTGCTTGGAGGAAGTCTTGCACTCGGCATGGGCAGATGGTAACAGTACTTGAGTTTCAGCTTGATCACATCCCACCTATTTCAGTTTAGGAAGTTGAAGTTGTGCTGGCCAAATTCATTGACTTTGCAACCAAAGAGAAAGAGAATGGAAACGCCCTTCTGGATGATGATCTTCTGGAAGATGATGGTGGGCATTAATTGCCTATGCTATTTCGGGAGTGAGTGGGAATCTCTTGTGGCTCATTTATTGCCCCCACTCCTCTTTGTGGTAGTTTTTAGGGTGAATCTTGTTTAGGGCTGAGATGGCATGATCTGGGCCATCCATCTGATTGTAATCTGAGTTGTCCATTGGACTTGGCTAGCTATAAAAGGGGCATCCCCCCTCATTTGTACCTTATTAGAGATTAGATCATTAGAAGTAGAGCATAGAGAGATAGCTTAGAATAGATTGATAGTATAGTTTGAAGAAGGAAATTTTTTCCCTCGAAAGCTTTGTAAGAAGTTGTTGTGAACACTCTCATAATAAAAAGAGTTTTCATTGATGATGATTTCGTCTTTTGTTGTGAGTAGCTAGCAAGATTTCTTCGTCCTTTTGATTCAAGTAGGATCTTAAAGTAAAGTAAATTTTATTTCATGCAAGTAGATAATAGCTGTGGAATGTGGTGTTTAATCTAAGCAAGCTTCGCTTATCCATACCACTAGCGGGCTCACCGACGGTGTGTTCGCCTTGTGTGGTCAATTGGAAACGTTGTGGACTTAATTTCAATTATGGTTTGAATGATGGTATGCGTCATTGTGATGGTATCTTCATGTCAAGTCGTGGTTTGAATATCTTTAGTTACCTCCCTTGAAGATTGTACTGACTCCGTGGAAGCTGTCTGAAGCGAGGCAAAGCGAAGTTTGGTTGAAGTTTGCTGAAATTGATCTCCATGTCCCGCACCTTAGATTAGTCCATAATATTTTTAATCTCTGCAACCATTCAAATTCCTCACTTTTCTGGTTAGTATTAGGAAACTTGCACTTAATCCTTCAAACTCTATGAAAACCCTTTAATCTGCTGTCTATTGTCTGCTGTTGAACAATTGCATAAGTCCCCTCATGATACCAACAAATCACAACGAACCAACTGAGACTATCCATTGCATAGAAGGAACCTTGGAGTTGAATGCATGAAATTTCTCACAATCTTAGCATGCTGGATACTTTGAGCAAGAGAGAATAGAGTCGCCGTTGGTAACTTTATTCTGCTGTTTGGTGCAGTCATAAAAAACACATCAACACTTCCTTTAGATCCTTGTGTGGAGTTGGGCAATGATCACAGCGTTTGGGATCCTAGTTGTGAATTGGAACTCCAGATAGGTCTCACAGATGTATTCCATAGCGTGCATATTGTGCGGAGTGCATACAGTTTTACCTTCAATCCGATCATGCATGATTTGAATTCAATGCTTAAAGCTCACACGCCTGTGTTGGACAATTGGTATGAGGTTTCCCCTTGCGCGGATGAGGGAAGCAAACTTTGCAAATATCCAGGGTAACCTCTAAAGGATGATCATGATTTTGGGTCACATGTTATAAGGGATGATCTTGGTCAACATGATATATTTGTTCTGTTGAGACTAATGCAACAAGACTTATCTGGAAGTAAGAGGGACAAACCACAGTTCTTCCTTTGGGATCTAGGTGTTGTGTTCTTTCTTCAGTTGAGATTGCTTGGGGTCAAGCAATTTCAGGGAGTGCGAACTATAATGTCCCCTTTTTAGCTAGCTTCAGTGTTTGACAGATTAGCCTATCATTTGGTCCTCGTAGGCTAATGTTGGTGTTGAGAGGGCCTTGTGTGGGAGTTATCTAGTTCTTCAAATGGCAGTTTATGGTGTTTTCTTCTCCAATTCTTGGGCTTATTCAGAGACGACCTTCTTCAGGTGTTTCGGGCTCTGTTTGTACTCACTATTTTTAGTAAGTCTTTTAGATGCTTGAGTCCAACCTTACTATTTATAGTAAACCATCCAGTTGAGCAGTAGGTTAAGTGGGTAACATCGTGGTGTTGGCAGAATTGGTTGACGATGAATATTTATGGAGTTATGATTAATTGATTATTATTAAAGCATTAACTTTAATAATAATTAAATATAAAGTGCTTTAATGAATTGGCCTTCATAATATATGGTTTTTTATAATCATGTGGTCAATATTTAAAAAGCATTTATGAGGGGCGCCACACTTAAGTGATTTATTATATTATTTGATTGGAGACATCCTAAGTTACCGATTCGCCACCTGTAGCCTCTGGATACGATTCGATTAGTACCAGATTCGCAATTCGGGTACAGTACGATACAAATTCGGGCAGGATTCGAAATTCGCTCTGTGGATTCGCCTTGGATTCGATTTGCCACTGTGGATTCGACCAGGATACGCCATGAAGAATCCATGACGAATCCACGACGAATCTAGGCATCAAAATGCCCAGGATGTGGAAAAAGTTCGCTTTTTTGCATTTTAAATTTTTTTTTTTGACCAACAGTTGACTTCTAAGAATCTATTTGCTCAATAATTTGCCAAAAATAATGAACAAATAGATTCTTGCAAATAATCTATGAATTGAACCATGAACACATCACATACTATGAGCATTAAAGGATTTCAACGTGCTTGAGAAATCAACTAGGTTATAATATCTTTGGTGTTATTGTAAGAAGCCAGTCACAAATCTGCACTTATAAACTTATGTCTGTTCCACGAATTTATGCATATACAGTCCAAATAACAATTGTTCATAACCCCTTTCAAATTTAAGTAAACTGGTAAATGCTTCTCAAAAGAATTCCAAGATATCAAACATACAAAATACTTGCACCCAGCAATTATTCTCAGGTCTACAGAATAATAATGTTCAATCAGAAAATACACAGAATGCTAATATTCAATCAGAATTTACACAGACCACCAAGTCTTTGAATGAAATATACCAAGCACTGATATGTTGAAGATCTAACAATGGAAACTGATGCCTACCCAGATCTGAATTGAATCTCACGACAAAATTAGCCTTATTACTTAATCAACATAAGTTCACCAGTTATGGAACTAAGCACAGGACTGTAGAGTGAACATTCAGAATACAATAGCACACACAAACGGAACCCAGATCTAATTGCCCAGACACAGAAACAATATCAGATCAGATGCTACATTTGTTTGATGACCCATATGATTCAGATTGATCAATGCTCAAAAATGGCTGATTGTAAACACTAGACATTTTATGTTTGAACTTTAATTTATAATTTTATATCATGACATTCGAGTAATCACTAATATTTTAATATTTGACTTAGTGACTATGAAAGTGGTGATGTATTTTTCCTATGTTATTAGACTATTAATATGGTGGTGTATTCTGAACTTTAATTACTGCCGCAAAAATAAGTATATATTTCTGATTTTTATATGTTTTTTGCATTGCCGCACCCAAGCCCACCCAACCCCCAAAATTTTTTGACCGACCCAGACTCAAGGCACTGCATCAACCAAAACAACGGTAACTTAGAGACATCAAAAGCAAATATATTTTAATATATTAAATGATTAAAAAGTCTAAGAGGGTCGTGGATTTTTGGAGAGGATATAAAAGTTTTTGGAAAAGCATTCTTATTCATTCATTAGACACTTTGCAAATTCAAGAGCTTTTGGTTGTGAGAAGAAACAAGGGTTTCTGCCGCAAATTTGATCTTGGAGAATGTGATTTCTCTCAGACTTAAGCATTCTATAGGTGTGAAATACCACCCAAGGTTTGCTCTTCAGGTGGCTACATACAAGAGTCACGGTTGTGCTTGCATGAGTTGATTTATAGGGGTTGTTTATTCAGAAGATTGTGTGCACATCAGAATTTCATTCAAGGTTATTATTGTTGATTGACATTTTATTGTTGTTTGTACCCTTCATTGTTAGCACGTGGTTTTCATTAGGCAGGCTGTACCATCTTTAATTGCTGGCCATACTCTTCATAACAGCCACATGGGTCTTCTAGAAGGAGAAACACCTAAGTTTCAATCTGCAAACCTTTATCATTTAGGGCATCTTGAGCAATCAAATTATTGGCTGCAATTTCTAGGCGTGGCTTTCAACCAGATAAGACAGGCGTTCAATTTGGTGGTCATTATAGTTGTTGGTCAAGGTGTTTTCAGACTTGCATTTTGTGCCACTGGTTCATGGGTATGAATTGCAAATGCATTTACCAAGCAATGAATAAAAAATCTGAATTGATAGTATAAGTTATTTGCTTGAGTATCTTTTATTTCTGCAATTTGTTTATATATTTTATGCTGCATTTCCTAGCAAACTCTTCATCAAAAACTCAAAACAAAACAAAAAATATGAAACCCCAAGCAAACACACAGGTAGTTTACAGTTAGCAAATATCCATTTGGAGGGGGGATATGTCAGAGCACTAGATGGGGAGGAGCCTTGGAATATCCAAAACTCAGTTCCCAAGCAGGCTAAATCCTAGAAACTTCTCCCCTTGTGTGATCTCCTCAGCAACCCTCTCCTTATATCCCTTGCAGGCTCAAACGCGTTTAAAACTATTTGGAAGGCATGAGAGCATGTAAAGAAAAACATCACCAATTGCCACTTCACCAAGTGTAATAATAGCATTATTCTGGCTCACAGATCTATTTGGTGGAACCTGGAGCATAGAGGCAAGCCCCTGCCCCTAATTCAAGGATGCTCGGCCAAATGTTGGGCTCAAAAATGTATCAAACTCTTCAGTGACATTTTGGTAAATGGCAACCTTAAAAGTTGGGATGAATTAAGCACAGAATATAATCTACCACAAAGTAATCAGAGAACTTACACAGTACTGAAAGAGGCTTGTAAAGACTTTCAGTTTCCAATAGAAGTCCGAAATAATGAATTACAATATCAAGAATTTCATTGGAATGATGGTAGCTCACTAATGAAACTAAATGCCAAATCCATCTATAGTTTTTTAACTGAACAGTATGACATCACAGAACATGTTGATATAGCATGGGGTTTAAATCTAACTAAGAATCAATGGTCAAAAATCTTCAGAAAGAACTAGTCACAGGTGCTGGAGCCTAAAAAGGCCTACTTTAGGTGGTTGTTGCTAATGCAAAGACTGCCATATAAGACAAAATCTAATGACATTGATATATGTAATATCTGCAGAGTGCATGAATCAATCAAGCATATCTTCCTTGAATGTATGTTTGCTAAAGAGATCTGAAAATTATTATGTGATAATCAAAATATATCGCGGAACAATAATGAACCCAGCCAGGAAAAATTCTATTGGAATTAGATGTTAAAATGAACAAAGATCTTTCTCTTTTTTGGATCTGCTTATCCTCTGAAATTCTTTGGGCCATTTGGAAGGCTAGGAATGAAGACATTTATAAAAGGAATAGAAGGGTGCTTACTGAGTCTTTTAAGAGACTCACAGTTCATAATGTTGCTATGTTGGTGGTCATTACCTTACAGATTTCCAAGGGAAAATTCTGGAAATTCCTGGAAGATCGCACAATCAATGTCAATTTGCAGGACGCCAGGTATGGGCAGACATGGCAGGGAGGCCACCCAACATTGAAGTCTTCATGAAAGCATTGCATGATTTCCAAAAAGAACTAAAGGAAAAAGCAAAGAGCAATAAGAAGGAGCCAAACACTCAAACATCTGAAATACATAGAAGCAACATATCAATGGAAGACATTTCAGCAGAGGAGCAAATGGCAGTAGAGACTTTGGCTGGTTGGAGATCTACAGCAGGAAACAACAGACTCAAAAAATGTTAATTACAGATGTTGTTGATACTTTTTGTATATTGTAATATGCATATAGATATTTGATATATAATTTTGATGTAAAGGACTTTGCAAGGTACACACCTGGTAATCTGCTGAAAACAGTATGTAAATATGTATATACTGTCAATGACAGGGTAGACCTGTAGGTATATCTTAGCCAAATACTTGATATGTAAAGATGATGTAATACTGTTGATTTCTCTATACTCAATACAAAAAATAAATAAATAAAAAGTCTGTAAACAACTAGGAACACTAAATGACAGTGTAATATTATATCTGGTTTGGGAACTCACCAACTAAGGTTGTTAGACTTGTTACTTGTGACATTCTTGTAAGAGCAATGGCTTGTTAGTTTGTATTTGAATTGTATCATTGTAATTTATATTTTAAGGATAGTCCAAGTAGGTCCTGATTTAGTGTAGTTGCTCACCCAAGAGCTATACAACCAGTAGCCTCAATGGGAGGCATTTCAACTCCAAATTATGCAGCAGATGATGGGCACTTTCGAGTTATTGATCAAACCTCCAATAAACCAGTACAACAACTCAATAAAGGTTTCACCTAACAATTTGGTTTCATCTACACAACCAAGCTTGTTGCCTTTATTTCCCCAAGTTTTCAAAGAAATTGGTGATTGTCCTTTGCCACCATCTCTACATGATTTTCATGATTCTAACTACAAGGAACCATGCACCTTTCAAATGGTTGGTTGCACGACCCATAATGAAGACATTATTTTGGAGACTACAATTCCTTTACAACAAGTTCCAATAACAAGCATGTCTTTATTTTGAAGTACCAGGGATTTTCAAAAATTTAATGATTAAATTTATTTCTAAAATTTTAAATTTGTTTAAGTTGTGAACATTGTCTTTGTTCCCTTCTGTCAAAATTTCTTATGTTTTCATTGATTTTTCCTTGGTTGTTTCTTTGTTAGAGAAATCAGAAGTTCTTTACACGTGAGATGACTCCAATTTTCCCAATTATGTCTACAAAATGTCCCTCAAATGTACCTTATTGGGGTTTTCAAAAATTTGTTAGATGTCTTCTATGTCTCGAAGTCCTGACTTTTCAGATTTCAACTTTTAATTTGTCCTTTATTGCAACTTTTGGACTTCTAAGATCCCTGCTCATTGTATTGTCTTCCAACCTCCGATTTCCCAACTTTACCTTGTATGTGATAAACTTCAGTGCCCTTTATCAGAATTTTCAGACTTCTGAGACATTCCCTCTTATTTGAATCATTGTTTTCCATACTTTGAATTTCCAACGTTTCCTGGTATGTCATAAACTTCAATGCTCTTTATGAATGCTTCCAGACTTTCATTACAAGCTCACTTAAACATTAAAGAAAGATGCAGATAAGGTTAAGCCAATTATCTTGACTAAAGATGATAGATCCTATTCTTCCAATGATGACTCACCACTTAAGATTGCCATTTCATAAAGTGCAATCAACATACTGGATTTATTTTATTGTTATCACTGTGTAATATGTTTTCAAAATGACTTAAAAAGCAGGTGTTGGTTATGTAACAACTTTAGAAAGGAATGACTTAAAGAGTTCTAAAAAAATGTGAAAGGATTTTTACTTACCATATTCATCCTATATTTCCCTCTTTTGTATGGTTCTCTGAACTCTGAGTTTATTGAGAACTTCAGATAAACATGCAAATTTTCTTTATCTTTTTATTTCCATTTTCATGCAACCCAAAACTAAATGGTAAATTTTGAATTGTTCGCTTGTAATATTATTAGAGAAGCTTTCCTTAGAATAGATGCGGGACTTAATCTGACATGCTGTTGTGAATACATTTTGACCTAAAAACAACTAATTTACCAAGAAAATCAAATTTATACTTTCTCAACAACTTCATTTTATGAAATCAATTAATTCAGTTTTGCATTTACTGTTTGCCTTCTATTTTGCTGTCATCGTTTAAGGATTAGACAAGTAAGCACGAATCAGCATACAAATACTGAAATGATTCTGATTGGTTGCACAGTAAATGGTTAAGTATGCACAACTTTATTTAATCTAGTTGTCACAAAAATTATTCTGAGACCTAAATTCAGCTCAACATTATTTATTACTCTTATCCAGAGAAAAACAAAGGATTTGATCTGCTCTAACCTTAGTCAAAGACTTTCCTTTCTCAACAACCAGAACCTTTAGTTGGGTACAATATTCTTAGTTCTAGTTGCTCCACATTTACTGATTGCTTCACCTCCTATGACCACCGGCACTAGTTCAACTTTATATTACTGCATGACAGGATTTAATGATATCAATAGGAATAAAAGAGCCAGACCTAAATGCCAATATATTAACATGCAAAGCTGTTTGTGTAAATTTCACACATTTTGGTTTTACAAAAAAAATAAATTAGCACAAAACCTCAAATACTCTCAGTTTATCTAAAATAACTGCAAATTGCAAAGAACTGAACTATTTGTGCTACCTACTATTATTTCTCAAGAACTGCCAATTTACAAGAAACAAAAGGATTTTTGTCATTATTTTGAATACTGCTGGTTACAATGTACAAATATCTTCTCAATCCAGTGACCAGTCCCTTTATTTCATGAGTTTTAAAGGATGTTATTAGAAATAGTCTTAAACGTTGAGATACTCTGAGCCCAAGTTCCAGCATCAATATCACCATCAGTTGCATCACTACTTGTGACAGTTCGCAGCAAAATTAGAAGAGGTTATTTATTTTTTTAGTGCAATTGAACATGAAACAGTTACAGCTATTTTCCAGGTGGAAAAAACAAAAGATAAAACTTGTATTAATGGACTTCATTGGCAGGGCCGTTCCATTTCTTGGCAACACTTTAAATAGTATTTTGATTGTTTTTATTTTGTTCTTACATATTTCCAATTGTGTAAAGCTCATTTCAATTTCATAAAGCATTGAAACTGTAAGGCAATGAAGTTCATAGAGTATATGTAATTATATTACCCTTAATTATTTTCTCCTTGTCAATGTTGATTGCATGTGGTGCTGGAATGCATGCGCTTTTTAGCACTTGTTAGTATTTATTGTTAGACAACATTATTGTAGTTCAATATTGTTTCTGGATTTGACTATGTTGGAATTTTTTGCATCAACGTTTCGGATCACACTCCGTGATCCATCATCAGGATGAATTT
Organism: Sequoia sempervirens; assembly: GCA_007258455.2. NCBI lineage: Eukaryota > Viridiplantae > Streptophyta > Pinopsida > Cupressales > Cupressaceae > Sequoia > Sequoia sempervirens. The sequence continues at coordinate 52,242 of VDFB02350248.1, forward strand.
GACTGTGATGGAATTTTTCTCCTCTTTCTCTCTACCACCATGATGGATCACGGAGTGTGATCCGAAATGTTGATGCAAAAAATTCCAACACAGTCAAATCCAGAAACAATACTCAACTATAATATGAATTGTGGAAACTTGATATCATTAATACTGTTGTAATTAGTATTGTTTAACTAACAGTTGTCTTTAACAACAAATTAGAAGTGGGTATTTTTTTGTCTTGAAGAAAAAAATAATTTTTCTAAAGAAAAACATTCAAGATTTATAACTTAACAAAATTTTAAAATTATTTTTTCATGAATTTGATTAGCTAAAAACTTTAGGTGTTAAGGTAAGGTTTTTTTGGGCATTTCTTTGCCATGAATTGTTTGAGGTGTGATGGTTACTATGTGATTTTTATGGAATGGTAAGCAATTTTTTTGTATTGTAAGGACGTACAATGAAAATGATGAGGAAGAAATTAACATGGCAGGGAGGTTGCAGAAACTAATAGTGATTATTATTTTTTCCCTATGGTGTATGGAAAATAAAAGTTACAATAAAAACTGCTGTTGTTGAACATTAGGAAATGACTAGCTTTGCCTTTTTCATGTTTTCCATTTCACTATAATATTCCCTTTCTTCATTTTTATTTGGTTAACCCTAATTCCAGTTTGTTAAAATTTCAAAAATCCTTTGACAAAGCCCTTCAAAGCCTAGCGAACCATCTGTTTCAAAACAGAATTGCAGCACCACTTACGGGTATTATTGGCATGCATCATTATTCCATTATGGAGATGATGTTTCTTGATCGAGTCCACATTTCTGCCATTACAGTATATGGGAGGCCATGCATTTGGCCTTCATCTGCCCTTTACTGTTATATTGAAGGGATTTTGTATTAGGTTTTGTGGTTACTGTTTGAATAATATATTTGTGCAAAAATAGGGTCTAGTTTGGGTTTTGTGCTTAGATTGAGGTTTCTGTATCATTGGATTTATGGTTTGTGTTTGTAAATTATGCTATGTGGAGGGAATTTTCAGCACTAGGGATTATGGTTACTGTTTGAATCTTACATTAAGATAGGGTCTAGTTGGATTTTGAGCTTCAACTGGGGTTTTCATGTCAATAACTTGTTAGTTTCAGTTTGTTAAGTTATGCTCCATAGTAGGGATTCCAAGGCTGGTGGATGGTGTTTGAATCATACATTGATGCTAAAGCTATGTGTAGTTTGGGTTTTGAGCTGAGATTGGGGTTTATGCATCATTATGTACTTAAGATATATTATGTGGAGGGATTAGGTGCAAGTCAAATTTCACATGAATGCACAAATAGTGTCTTGTAGGGTTTTGAGATTAAGGTGTGGTTTCTGTATCATTATTTTGTAATGTAAGTTGTGACCAGTTTCAGTGCCAGGGATGATCATTATTTAATATCATTTGAGTTTTACATTGATGCAAAATAAAAAATGGTTTGGTTTTTGAGCTTAAGTTGATGTTTATGTATCACTAGATTTATGTTATAAGTTTGCAAGTTATATTGAGGGGATTTTTAGTACAAGGGCTTGTGGTTATCATTTAAACTTTACATTACTATTTTGGGTTTCAAGATAAAATTGGGGTTTTTGTAGCATCATATTTCTAGTGTGAGTTTATAAGTTATTTTTAAACCTTGGAGATATTTGGTATAGGTGCTTATGGTAGCTTTTTTAATCTTTTATTGATGCAAAAATAGGGTCTGGTTTTGAGCACAACTTGGGGATTTTTTGTTTGTTTTTCAATTCTCTACTATAAGTTTTCAGGTTATATTATGTTGAAGGGATATTCAACACTAAGGTTGATGGTCCCTATCTAAATTTTACATTGATACAATTACAAAGATAGTGCATTGTTTGGGGTTTGAACTTAAATTGGGATATCTATATAATTTTCTTTGTAATTAACGTTTGTAAGTTGTAGTATGTCAAGGGGATTGTTAGTGAGAACTGGTGGATAGTGGATGACGTTTGGATTTTATATTGTTATAGTCATAACAACAGTTTTTGGTTTGGTTTTTGTGCTTAAATTGGAAGTTCTTAATCATTAGCTTTGTCGTTTAAGTTTGTAACTTGAGGGCATATCGATGCTAGCCCTGCTGTTTGAATTTTACATTGGTACCAAAATTGTGTCTAAGGGGTGATATTCATAACGTATTAAGTTTTATGATATTAGCGTATCCTTGTGGTGGGATTTTGTTCCACATGCATGCTCTTCTGCTTGTTATTATGTTAGTGATTTTGAGCTTAAATTTGCTTTCTTGTGTCATTCTTTCTTAATTTAGTGTGTAATTTGGATTTTTGTGTTTACTACACACATCTGTGTGGTAGCATTATATAAGAAGCAAGGAATGTACCATTGAGGAGTCAAATTTGTCCAGTTATGGCATGGACATAATCCCAAATCAGCAGGGTTACCCGGGGACGCGTCCCCCCTCCAAAATCCCCCGTCCCGGTTCCAGGGACGTCCCGGGTACTGGGGGACGGCTAGGGGACGGCAGGGGACCGTCCCCCTTTTTTGAAAAAACTCAGGAAACGTCCCGGGGACGGGGCGTTGACCAAATAGGGACGGCTGACCAGTCCCGGGGACGGAAGGGGGACGGCTGAGCCGTCCCTCAACCGTCTCGGGGACGGCCGCCGTCCCCTACGTTTTGAAAGCCAAAAACATAAATTTTAAAACATGAAATTTAAAAAGGTCGGCCCTGCCTACGTGGCATGTGTGGGGCCAAGTGTTTTAACTCTTTTATGAAGGGAAAAAAGCCTCTCCAAGCTCATTTTATTCATTTGGTTTTGTTTGAGCAGCCAAGGGTTTGAGAGGAAAACAATTTGCAGCCATTGACTCTGATTTTGATGCGGTTATGAGAGATGATTAGGGGCAGCAGTGCTCTTTGTTTATTTTGTATTCATTATTGACATACAATATTGTATTTTGATTTTCATAACAAACTTTAAAACTATATGGCAGCAATGTAGCCTTTGGGCATTTTGATATAAGTTTATAAATTATAACTTGGAGGTTGTTTTATGATTTGTGTAACTGTATGTTAATTTTGAATGCGTATTGACTATTGACTTTGAGTATTGGCATAATGTTGAACACAAATGTTATATGTTAATGTTCTATAATGTGTATCATGCATGCCTTATTCATGTAATCTATTAAATATTAAAAATTTCCCTATATTTTTTAAATTTTCCCTATATTTTTATATAGTCGTCCCCTGCCGTCCCTAATTTTGGCCTCAAAAATCGGAAACTTGGGGACTCGTCCCACCGTCCCCTGCCGTCCCCGTCCCGGAAACTTGGGGTAACCTTGCAAATCAGTCATCTCTAGATCCCAATAGTGAATAGTGTTAAGGGATCAAGAGGATCCAACTAGCAGTAATAATGAGCACTTGCAGAAAGCACCTGATGGAACAATGACTCATTCAGTGAATACTATTAGTTCTTGTTCTAGTCTTGCCTCTCCTTTTCCTGTCGATTCTCCTCTTAGAAAGTTTCAAGGAAAGGATGCACTTTCATATGCCAATATTCTTTGATCAAGGAACAACTTTATGGATGCACTGTCTCTATATGAAACTATTTTGAAAATAGACACAGGTATTGTTGAGTTTCATATTGGAAAGGGAATGTAATGAAATAACTTGCACAATAGAAGAATATGATAGAAAATATGCTTCAAATAATGAATAATAACTGAGAATAACAAGCCACTTCGAGGGGGCAACCTCCAAATATCTCCAATGAGAACACAATTCACAATATGATGATGAAATAAGACTCGCTACCTACTATATATACCTATTTATGCCTAGGGTATCACCCAGACTGACTTAGATAGCCCTATATAAGTCTTAGGCCAACCTAAATAACTAAATAACAATATAATAATGATAATATGACTTAATTAAGAGTTAAGATAGCCACAAGCTGACTATTCATAACCTGATACACACTATAGGGGTAAGAGCATAACATTGCCCTTCTCTTTACAAAAGAATTATCCTCAATGCTAACTTTTTCTTTTTCTACTGTTGCTTCTTGTTCCTACTCTTGTCTTGCTCTTGTTCTTCTTCTTGTTCTTTCTCTTTCTCTTTTTTACTTCCACTTCTTCTACTGCTACTTCTTCTTCTTCTTCTTCTTGTTCCCGCTCTTGTCTTGCTCTTTCTCTTTCTCTTTCCCTTTTTCTTTCTCTTACTCTTGTTCTTGTTCTTACTCTTGCTCTTTCTCTTTCCCTTTCTCTTGTTCTACTTCTTGTTCCTTTTTTTTTCCTTCTTTTTTGTGGCTACCTTTTGTTGTAAAGGTCTCAAAAGATAATTTTGCAATACGTCACAAATAAATTCAAAATAATCTGAAAAGTTCATTGTGACTTACCAAGCCCTAGGTCACACTCCAATAGAAAAATCTCCCAAAAATTAGGTGATTTGCAGCCTTGAGAGCTAATTTTTTGAGAACCCTAATTTCCCAATAAATCAATTATTTCTGCTTCAATTGCTCTAAAAATTTGACTGTATCCTCTAATATTTCTCAAAAAACCCACAAAAATCAGGAACCAATTCTTCACTATGTGGGAGATATGAGTTTTCCAAATAAATTGGGTAGAAACCCTAATTTTGCAATAACTCGCTCAATTCTACACCAATCTTCTGAAATATGGACTGTAGCTTCTTGAAATTTTCCTTAAAAAGCTCTTTAAAAATCAGACAAATATTCACCAAAATTTGGGAGATATATGTTTCACAAAATGACTTCTAAAATTAAAAAAAATGCCTTGTCATAACGGTGCCAAGATCATGCTTTGATACCACTAGTAACGAAATAATTTGCACAATAGAAGAATATGTTATGAATTATGATGAAAATACTTGATAATAATATGCCACTTCGAGGGGGTACCTGTTGTGACCTTTTCACACATTGCCCCATTCAAGATGGGGACCCCCTAATTTTTTTTGCTTCATTCTGGTCTTTTGGCTTGGGTTTTCTCTCTCTCTCTTTCTCTGTCTCTTTTCTGGTGTCTGCCTTTCGAGGATTGTGCCCGTCTCTAAGCTAAGCTGCAAATTGACTAAGTCTCAAAATTAGGTTTTATCTTTCCCCGGGTCACCTGGCCTAACGGCGAATAAATTAAAAACAGAGCTCAACGCTAGTTGTCAAGAAGCTTCAAAGAAGCTCCGCAAAGAATTTTCATCGATTCCGAGGTACTTACTATTTTTAGTAAGTGTGACTATTGTGCAATCAGTCAAAGATTATTGAGATTCGACACACAAAGATTCTAACTCATCAAATTGTTCGTAAAGTAAAATTTGAACCCAAACAGACAAAATTACTATTTTTAGCAAATTCAGCGACAAATTTCGTGGTTCGGGATGCAGAGTTTTTCTTTGCATGTTCCAGATATTCCTTCGGTTTTTGGAGACCTTCGCACAGTATAACATGCAAAGCGAGATAATGACTTTCAGAATTCAGTCTTTCCGAGGCTATTTTTAGGGTTTGCATGTCAGGGTTTCTTTTGCATGTCGGATGATTCCTGGCGGGTTTTTCGAGAGCTTCGCGATAGTATGACATGCAAATGGAGATAATCACTTAGTAAGGAACTTACTATTTTTAGCAGGTGTGTCCCGGCAGCCGCCTCCTAGCATTTCAGAATCACGAACTGATCGCAATGCAGCAAAAACGAAGGCAAACAGAGATTATTTGATATGCATGTAGAGCAAATTAGGGTTTCCAACTTCGGGACCTGAAAAGAAGGGTAAAAGGTCAGAATTTTTGAAAACCGGTGTAAACCACCGCGATCAGCATCCTTCATGCTATCTGCTGGTAAAATTTGAAGACAAATGGAGCACTTACTATTTATAGTAAGTCAATTTGGAAACAGGCTAAAAATAGCAAGTCAAGTGCATGCGTTGATATCGACAGACAAGTCACGTGGTGAGGAGCGCCTCATTCAAATTTCAGGTCAATCGGAGCAGTGGAGCTATCAGAAGCAAGCATTTGCTATTTATAGTAAATCATCTTCAGAAATGGGCCAAAAATAGCAGGCTGACTAAAAATGGCAGTGTCGACAGGACAACAAGGTCATGAGGATGCAGTGTTCAAAATTTCAAGTCATTCTGAGCTTCAGAGATGCAAAATCAGAAGGCTTACTATAAATAGCAGGGCATGAAAAACTGGCGAAAAATGAAAAAATTCTAAGTCTGGAACTCCATCCTGCAGCCATGGCAAAATGCGCCCAAGTTGATGGAGAGGCATAGAAGAATTTTTTGAGTGTTGAACTCGTCCATCACACAGGCCAAAATGCGCCCAAGCTAGAGAAAGTCAAAGAAAGTCAATGCTTTTCATCCTGCTGCCAGGCCAAAATGCGCCCACCTTGAAGCATGAGAACTAGAAAAATTCTAAGTGTGAAGTTTCATCCTTCATCTAGGCCAAAATGCGCCCAAAGTGCAAATGGTCAATGAAAGTCAACAATTTTCATCCTGTAGGCATAGCAAAATGCGCCCAAAGTGCAAATGGTCAATGAAAGTCAACAATTTTCATCCTGTAGGCATAGCAAAATGCGCCCAAGGGAAACTCATGGAAGTTGAAAAATTTTCTAAGTATTGAACTCGTCCTCCTCACCCCTCAGAATGCGCCCATCCTCCTCAAGGGGTAAAATGCGCCCAAATTGCAAGAAAGTCAAAGTGGTCAAACAAATTCATCCTTCTCCATAGGCCAAATGCGCCCAAAAGCATGCATGTGAAGACGAAAACGAGGAAGGTGAAAGGTCACTCCAAGGCGTGGTTATAAGTTTCATCCTCCATCAAGGCTAAAATGCGCCCAAGAGGGAAGTGGGTCAAACAAGTCAACAAGTCAACATTTCTTATCCCTCATACATGCCTAAATGCGCCCAAAAGAGGTCAAGTAAAGACAAAAAAGTGGAAGTTGAGGAGTCATCCTCTTGCCTAGCTCAAATGCACCCAAGTTAAGGTTGTAAAAGTAAAGATGAAGTGGTAAATGAGGTAAAGGTGAGTGAAACACTTCATGGCATGGTGAAAGCAAGGTGAATGCTAGGCGTGATTTTGAATTTCCTCTTCAAGTCTCAAATGCGCCCAAGGTGGTAAGTGTTAGAGAATTTTTCTAAGGCGTGTGAAGTATGAAAACAAAATGTTAGGCGTGAAGTTAAATGTCCCTCTTCAAGTGCTAAGTGATATGCGCCTAAGGTGATGGATGTGTTGCCTAGGCGTTGGAAGTGAAGACTTCTAGCGCAAGATGAATATCCTCCTCCATACGCAATATGCGCCTAAGATGTTGAGTGATAAAAATAAAAATAAAAAATATTGCTAAGGCGTTGGAACTCCAAATAAATATTTTTTCAAGTGTGAAGTGGTGAGTGAGAAATAAAATATGCTAAGCGCCCTCATGGAAATTTTTCTGAGTGAAGTTGAAGTTTTTCTCACTGGCAAACGAATAAAAATTTTCTGAGGCAAATTCTCAAAGTGTGATGATTTAAAATATTTTCTAAGGCAAATATTTTCTTCCCTAGAAAATACGCCTAGAGCTCAAGGTGATGAATTTTTCTTCATGGAACACTGGCAAATTTTCTCAGTGATGAAGTCAGAGAATGATGATAATGCAAGATGGATTAATAAAATTTCTCAAGTTGGAGCAACACAGGATGATCACCGGCGAACAATGGATTTAATTTGATAGAATAATATTTTCTAAGGTTCAAAATTTAAAAATTAAATGAACCCGTTCGTCGGGTACCCATGGATTCGAAGCGTTCTGAAGAAAATTCTCTTCTGGGTACTGAACATTTGCGATGATAGATGGATTTCCATGTCTTCCGCACTTCGCCAACACTTTTTCAGTGAAGAATTTAATCAGTGCTCAAGATTGTGAAATTTTCCAAAGGGAAAATTTAAAATTCTCTTAGGCAAATTTGAATAAAACGACTCTTGACAAGAAAGTGATTTGAATGATGAATTCGAGATGAATTGCCTAGATGATTTTGATTGAATTCTTCGATAATGAATTTTCCAGAGCTGATGAGAGGTTAAATTCGAATTCAAGTGACAGAGTTCCGGCTGGTGAATTAAAAGGATGAATTTAAATTAAATTTTTTGAAAATAAATTCAAAGATGCCAGTCAAGGTTGAACTTCTAGAAGATTAAGATTCTCAGACAAGTGTCAGAAATACCAGAGAGGGAAAATTTGAATTCTTGAAGTGGAGTAGTGGAAATTAAATGTACTGGCTATAATTGGCTCCTTCTAGAATTCGATTTTTGGCTATAAAATGAAGAAGTTTCTCACTTATTTTTCATAGTTGAAGAAGTCGAATTTGCTCTGAAGTTTGTTGCTAAGAATTGCTGAAGCTTGAAGAGTTCGAAGTTTTGCTGAGGACTGGAGTTTGCTGAAGTTCAAAATTGAAATTGCTGAGACTTCTGGAGAAGGACGCCTTGAGTTGCCTTTGCAAGTGTTGAAAATTTGAATATTGCTGAAACCAAAAGGGGCACACTTGCTGATTGCTGAAGCTTAGTTTGTTGCTGAGATTTGAAGTTGCCAGAGCTAGGAGGGACGCCTTGAGGTGAGAGGTCTCAAAGAATTTAAAAGGTGCGAACTTGTTGATTGAAGAAGTGTGTATTCAAAGTTGTTGAAGTTTAAAAAGTGCGCACTTGCCAAGTGTGAAGTCCAAATTTATCAAAATTCAAGTTGCTGATAAAGATTGCTGATTGAATAGTGAAGTCACTGAAGTTTACTTAAAAACTTTTTCTAAGTGTTAAAGCTCGAATTTACTGAAGAAGAAGCTGCGGTTTGCGAAAAGAAAAGTCATTGCAGCTTCTCAATGTTCTAGAACTCGACTGCAACCCCTACACAATATCTTATTTTATAAATTAATTTGCTAATGAATGTTTATTGTTTGCAGATGGCTGAGGCAAGGGCGACTGGCAAAGATAACAATGGTGCATCCAGACAGGCTGTGATCAAGAAGCTGAGCAAAACATTCATGCTAGAGTCAAAGTTTATTTCAAAATTAGGCAAGTTGACGGACACCAACTTGGGCTCCATCAACTTAAAGACCTTCAAGAACAGAATGTTGGGGATTGGGAGTCATCGGCCTTCGACTACTTTGCACAATATTGTTCGAAGCGGATTATATGCAGCTGCTGGTTTCCCACCAGCCATTCAGTGTTCGGAGCTGATGATGGAATGCGCCAATTATTATGGGCAACTCGGATGAAGTGTGTCCTTCGATACAGGCAGCTAGAGAGGCTGAGAGTGAACTTCAATTTTATCACTTCTCATATCACACCAGCCGACAGCACTATGATCCACATCACAACATCAAATGGGTACTGTCAGAAGAATTTAAACACAAAGTAAATATTGAGGACTATTGGACTGATGCATCGGATGAAATTGAAGTCAGGAAAAGAATGTTCTCTCGGTTGCCTATTACTTTGATTAGGGAGTGTGAAGTTGTTTCGGTTCCAGACTAGGTGAATGAGGATATGGACGTTGTCCATCCAGATTATGCAGCAGTAAGAGATACTCCACTTCCACCCCCAGATTGGTCAGAACCTGAGGTTGCAGATTTGGATACACTTTCTATTCCGGTCCTGACATTCACTAGGGCATGGGTTGATAGGCGTGTGAACAGGTTGAAGAGTAGGTCAATTGCTTTGACTTACAATTTGATGGGAGATCACAGGACACCCACCACAGGCAGAAAGAAACAGATCACACGAGGTCCAGAGTCCAAAAGGAAAGAGCTAGTTCGACAGGAGCCTATTCAGCTAGAACCTCCACGAGTTGCAGTTGCATCACCCACGCCATTGGAGACACGTTCTCCAAGTATACAGGAGGTTTCTTTATTCGCTGATCAGAGGAATGCATTGAATCAAGTGCAAGTAGTACAGAAAAATAATCAACCTCCACGGAGAGAGTCAGTTGGCCAGAGTGTCAACGCACCTATTAGGGCTGATTAGCAGGATGATGAGGGGACTATTACTGACCCTCAGTTTCAGCAGGAGTTGGAGGCGGCTATGAATGATGATGATATAGTTTCAGGAGACACTCAGCCACTTGAGGACGATGAGCCTCGCCAGAATGATGTAGAGGTTGAGCAAGTTAGAGAGGTAGAGGCACAGGAACAACAGCGCTTCAATATACAGTACAATGTGCCTAATTGGCTTAAGGATAGGATGAGAAGAAGCCCCAGCGAGGAGATTGATCCAGCAGTTGAGATGGAAGAATTTTTGAACAGGATCAGTGCACCTCCACAGAAGAAGAAAGCAAGAAAATTTTCGAAGATCTCTACTGAAGAGGATGGCTCTCGCACTCTTCACGTTGCCGTGCCTCAAGTTGATTGTGACCGAAATGAAGCAGTGCCTGAGAATTATGTGGTCACGACTTTGGATTTAGGACGCCCCACTGGTGCGCAGATTGTAGAGGAGTGTGATAACTCCTACCTCGCCCTCAAAGATAGGTTATTCAAGAAGGAAGGAAAGTATAAGAAGTTGAAAAGAGAACACAAGGCCTTGATTGGATATGTACAACAATTGTCTCGTTCTCGAGGGCAGGAGATTCCAGTGATAGAGCCTCCAGCAGAGATACCTAGGGAATCAATCTGTGGCTTGATGGAGTTGGGAAAAATGGCACAGGAATCAGACAAGTGGGTCACAAGGGTTCGTGTCGAGACAGAGAAGTTTATGGAGGACCTTGCTTTTGCTTTTCAGCAGGCCTCTAGTATTTTGGCACGGATGGAGGCAGTTGATCATGCTTGGGGTGATGCTTCTATCTATCAGGGCAAGGTAATTCAACGTCTTGAGGCATTGAGGCATGTTCCGTTGCGGTTGCTGATTGATGGAGGTGTCATTCAGGAGAATGACAGATACGATTTCTCTACATGGTATTCTTCGGCGATCACGGGGCGTGGCTTCTTCGACGCGGCACAGGAAGATTCAGCCAGGATACACAAGGCCATGGCCAATATCATTGATGGAGTCCAAAATACTTTTGAGGCCATATTCGCTGGGTGGCTGAATCCGGATGAGATAAATGTTGATAATTTGAGGGGTAGGCTGGTGCCTTTCTTTTCAGATGTTAAGACCTTCGTACAAGATGATTTCGAGAACACTTCTACTTTCTCCGCCCTGATCCAGAGCACGCAGGATTCCTTAGTCACTTGGAGAAAATCTTGTACAAGGCATGAGCATTCAGTCACAGTGTTAGAGTTTCAGCTAGATTGTATTCCACCCATTTTAGTTCAGGAAGTTGAAGCTGTACTTGGCAGATTTGTTGAGTTTGTAGCTAGAGAGAAGGATAATGGGAATGCACTGTTGGACGAGGATCTTCTAGAAGACTGATTGTGGACATTTATTGCATTTACTATTTTGGGAGTGAGTGGGAATCTTTGATTCATTTAATGTACCACTCCCCATTCTGGCAGTTTTTAGGGTTAGGGCTGAGGTGGCACGATTTTAGCCACTCTATTGATTGTAACCCTAGCCGTCTTTTGGGACTGGGCTATCTATAAAAGGGGGAGTCCCCCTCATTTGTAATTCATTAGAAATTAGAGGAGATTGGACATTAGCATTAGAGCTAGAGCTAGAGAGTAGAGCATAGTAGATATTTTACTTAGCATAGTGTGGAGAAGAAAGAAAGTTTTCCCTTTGAAAACTTTGTTGAGATTGTTGTGTAACACTTTCATGATAAATAGATCTTTTCATTGATGGTGGAATTCGTCTTTGTCATGAATAGTTAGCAAGGTCTCTTCTTCCTTTCGAATCCAAGTAGCTTAATTTTCATGCAAGTAGTTTACTTTGATGTGTGGCGTTTTATTGAGGTAGCTTCTTTTCATTCCATACCACTAGCGGCTTGTTGATGATAAGTTCGCCTTGCGTGGTCGACTGGAAATTATCTTGAGTTTAACTTCGATTGTGATTTGTATACCTATATGTGTCGTTCTGATGGTGTATGTATGCTAAATTATAATTTGAACATCTTTTGCTATCCCCTTTGAAGATTGCACCAATTTTACTGAAGCTGTCCGACGTGAGGCTAGGTGAGATTCGGTTGAAGTCTACCAAAATTGGGCTCCACATGTCCTACATTTAGAATAGGATATAAGTTTCTTAGGCCCTACACTCCTTTACTATCCGCACGTTTCTGATTAGCTTTAGGAAAAAGAATTATATTGCCAAATCATACACGCAAGAATCCCTTTGAATCATCTATTTGTTGTTAACTGCAAGAAGTCTGAACAATTGTGTAAGTCCCCTCGTAAGAACACAACAATACACATCAACCAACTAAGGGTGTTCCAAGTATTTCAGAACCTTGGAGTTGAACGTGTGATCTATCTCGCAATCTTAGCACACGGAATACTTTGATCAAGAGAGAACGGAGTAGCCTTCGGACTATTTTGTTCTACTGTTTGGTGTGGTCACAAAAACCACTTCAACAGAGAAACTGGCGCTAGAAGGAGGGCCTTTCAAGGATTCTCTGCAGTGAAGCAATCACATTCAAGTAAAGAAGGGATTTTTATTCAAAAAAGAAATTCATTGGAGAAAGAAGTTATCATGAGTAAAGATGGTGCTACCGCATAGAGAAATATTTCCAGTGTTGCAGCCTAATTTGGGATTCAACGACGACCAAGAAGACATCCTCTCGGGACTAAACAATCTTGCTTGGAGGACAAAGGAGAGCTACGCCCAGTACATGAGAACTTGCTTCGTGTTGGAAGAGGAAGAAGAGAAGGCTATTGAAATTCAGGTTGCAATTGAAAGAGATTTGCTGAATCAAAGACAACCACTCGCTCCTGTTCCTCGCCATCAGTAATCAGCTACATCCTGGATCGAATTAGTTCGTTCTCACCTGATAAGTTGAAAAGAATCTTGAGGTCCGCGCCAAGTTCATCCAAAGACTTTGTGGAGTTAGAGTTGCCTACTCAATCAAGGAAGAAGAAAGAAGTCCGTTCTAGCAAAGGAGTTGAGTCAAGTGAAGAAGTATTTTCAAACGAAGAGGTTCAATCAAGTGAAGAAAGCGGAGAAGAGATTTCAAGTTTGTTCCGTACTCCACCAAGTGTTTCAAGGTTTGCTCAACCAAAAGTAGTTCAAGTAACCACACCAGTGTTTGTTCAGCAACCAGTGCAGGCTACCACAACCCCGGTAATTGTATATCAAAGGCGGCAGCCAATTCAAGCAATGGCTCAACCAGGAGGCCAACCAGCTCCTAATGGTGCTGCATGGCTAGTTACTAATCCGTCTCCTCTTGAGTTTGTGGATTACCATGACATGCCAAAGAATCCAGAGCATTTCTGCACCAAGTATCAAGTTAATGATCCAAACCGTTCCGCTGAGGATCACATCAAGATGTTCGAGGATCATTTACGAAATAGACAAATTGCATATGCAAATGTAGCTTGCAGACTATTCCCGTATTCTTTGGGAGAGGAGGCACACTTTTGGTTTATACATTTTCCAGTTGGATCCATAAGAACATGGGAGCAAATGAAAGAAGCTTTCATTGGAAAGTTTGGTATTCCTATTACCCCAGTAGAGCTCTTCCGCCAATTCACGGAAGTGAGAAGACAAGACAAAGAACCTATCCACGCCTTCAACAATAGATTCCAGAAGGCTCTCACAAGGCTACGTACTCCGTACATTGTTGCTGATGCTAGAGAAAACTATTATGCAGCCTTGGACCCATTGACCGCGATGTTCGTGAGACAAGCTCATCCGGCACCAGCCAATATGAACCAAGCATACGCGAAGGCTGTAGAAGTAAGTCAGAATATGGGACAAAACATAACTGGGCCTTCTTTGTACACTGGCTTGGCCACAACAAACAATCAGATGCAGACACTTGGTCCAGTATGGAATTAGCAAGTTCCGGCGTTAAATCCAGTTCCGCAACCAGCTTATCATGTTACGCCACCATCTGATCAATTGGTTCTCCATCCTGGGGTACCTTTATCCCAGACTCCAGCTACACAGCCTGTCTATCTCCAGAACACAGTGCCGCCAACGAGGACACAAGAAGAGAAAGACGAAATGAAAGAATTGGGAGAACAAATGAAAAGGCTGTCATCTGAAGTGACTCACCTCAGAAATCAAAATAATCAAATGCAATCTATGTTGAAGAACTATCAGGCACATCCAGGTGCCAATCGAGGATACCAGAATAATCCTCAACACCATCAAGATGCCCATCAAGGACATGGACACGACAACAGCCATGGGTATCGAAGTAATAATCAAGGATATCAAAAGAGGTCCTGGAACACTGGACCTAACAACGGAGGAGTTCCATCACCGCTAGATAATTCACCGCCTCTAGAGAATCGTCCCACGGACAGAGTATTTTTGGCAGAAGCTGCTATGTCAGGATGGTGTCGACTTCATAATACAAGTCAGCATTCAAAGTTACAGTGCCATGAATTTCAAATAGCAGCTGATATTTTCAAAGGAGAAGTAAAGAGCACGGAGGGTACTAAAAATCCTCCAACTACAGGATATGAGATTGTCCCGGTACAAAGATATGACCAGGCACTAATTATAGAAAATGTCAATGTCATGTCTGAATATCAAAGATACGCGCCACCGGAAGTCAATCATAGATTTCCACCGGCTTCGGCAAATGGTCCCGTGGAGGCGCCAGATAATCAAGTTTACGAGGAAGCTCAAGTTTATTCAGAAGCTCAAATGTATTCAGAAGTCCAGGATAGTTATTCAGAGGAGCCATTTGATCAAGGTAACTACATTTTCCCACCTCTCAACAACAGTGTTTTGGTAGAAGGGAGAAGAGAGGTGCAGGCATTTCAGACTTCCGGAGGAGCAACACCCAAAGTGTACCAAAGGACTTATCATCAAAAGGAGCCTTTGACGTCCTCAATTCCTCCGAATAATTTTGCGACCCCGCCAAATCCAAATGCGAGCAACAATCCAAGTTTACTAGGGGATTCTCCTGAGTACAGACAACAGAATGTGATGCAAAATAGAAATGGACAGCAGACTGTCCAACAGCCTATTCACGTGATGCAACGTCCACAAAAGGACAATCTTCCAAGAGATGATATGAAGAGACTAAGTTCCTATGTGCTAGAAGAAGTTAAGAAGATAAAAGTTAGCCTTCCTCTGTATGAGTTAATGAAGATTTCGGAAGTTAGAGACACAATCCTGGGAAATCTATATGAAACACCAGTTGTAAAGAGTACGTCTCAAGAAGCACCTGGTACATCCAGGAACCCTCCAGTCAACACACAATCTCGCCCCATACAGAGTGCCAACATGGTAGAAGAGATCTCTAACGCGCCGTTCAACACTTGGGAGACTCCACAACAATCCCAAGGTTTTGTGGGGATGGTACAAGGAGCTTCAAGTGAGCCTGAAAAGCCAAAGACTAAAGATAAAAGAAGAGTTAGATTCAATTTGCCCATAGAGCAAAAGCAAGAGTAGACGCAAAAGGTTGCCCAAAATAATTAGGTTCCACAACGGGATGAAAGAAATGAAAAGAAGAATACTCCTGTTGAGGAAAAGAAGAAACCAGTGGTATTTTATCAGGGGAGAGATGAGCCCGCCCCGTTCCTGGTATCCGTTAGAATATTTGGAAAATTATTGCACAATTGTTTGATCGATTCCGGTGCTTCGAGCAATGTCATGCCACTAAAGGTGTGTCAGAGATTAGGTATAGTCCCATTGCAAACCACTAAGAAGGTGACCCAGCTAGACAAAACTGAAGTACCAGTGGTCGGTGAATTGAATAACATTCATATGCAGTTGTCAGCTGATCCTCGAATTCAGAGTTGTATTGACATATCGGTCGTTGATATACTAGATGGGTATGGCATGTTGCTGAGCAGGGATTGGGCAAGAAAGTTGAATGGATATATCGCAACTGATTTTTCCCACATGTGGCTTCCATGGAAGGGAGTCCCAAATCAAATCAAGATTGAGAGTACACCGAGGCTCAGATTGATGATCACTGAATACGGTGAAGATAATGAGATAATGTTTATAGAAACTGACTTAGGCTCATATAGGCTTGTCAAGCAAGAAGTATTGATGCTGCAAGCTCCAAACGAAGGGAAATGTTTAAAAGACACCACCACTTCCACCGAAGTATTGATTGAAAGTGACTCAAGTGATAGTGAAGGTGGAGGAACATTTGAAAACTTCAGGGATTTTGTCCTGAACAGTGTGAAACAGGAAACGGAGTTAGGTAAAGATGCTTCCATCAAGGATTTGCTGCTTCCTAACTGGTGCAGAATACATGAAGCATTTCACTCCGAGATCACTTGTGCCATGTGCAAAGTGGCATTAGAGCAAGTTGCTAGGCTCGTTCCAAAGACTTCATTGCAAGAAGAACATCAGAAGATGAATAAAGAAAACAGTGTTTTAATAGAGGAACTTGCAAAAGATGATACAACTCAGTCAGAGATTGAAGAAAAAGTTACAAAGGTGTACAATCAAGAGGATACACAAGTTCAGTCTCCCAGCACTCCGACAGAGGAACAAGTATGGACTTTGAGGTTCGATGGATCAAAATCAAAGAAAGGAAATGGAGTGGGATTTGAATTAGTTAGCCCACCGGGAGAAGCTTATTTGGGTGCCTATAGGCTCCAATTTTCATGCACCAATAATGTTACTGAGTATGAATCCTTGATTCATGGGTTGCTCCTTGCAATTCAGAAGGGAGCCAAGATCGTACATGCCATTGGAGATTCTGACATCGTGGTCCGCCAAGTGAGAAAGCAGTTTGCTTGTCATGACAAGAGATTAGGCCGCTATCGAAATAGAGTTTGGGACTTGATAGAAAGCTTTGATGCGTTCAATATAAAGCAAGTTTACAGATCTAGAAACACCGTTGCAAACTCTTTGGCACAAGCTGCCAGTTCTTTGGAACCATTAGCAATGGAAGGATTAAAGAAGTTTATAGTAGAGTTGGTTTCAACCCCAGCCATCCCGGATAACATAAAGAATTTTCAGGTGTTCGATGATGACAAACAGATTTTAGATTTCCTCACATGTTTAGGCGTGTTTGAAGCGCAGATCATCGATGAAGAAGAGATTGAAGAAGCTGAATTCGATACGGAAGGAATTTTGAATTTGAAGACCAATGTGATTCCAGGAGGAATGGTTGAGTTGGAAAGATTGTTTGATACTGATAAACTGAGCAGAAATCAAAGCACTCAAGGCAATGATTGTGAAGTTGTCAATCTAGGCACAGACAAACAAGTCAAGAACGTTTTTATTGGAAAGGTCTGCACACCTGAAGAGAGAGAAGGCATCTTGAAGGTAATGAAAGAATTTCCGGAAGTAATAGCCTAGGGATATGAAGATTTGAAGACGTATGATACATCACTGATTACACATACAATTCCATTGAAGCCAGGCAGTTAGCCATTCAGACAAAGGCAGAGGCTAGTGAATCCACTGTTGGAGCCGTTAATTTATCAGGAAGTCAAGAAACTTCTTTCAGCAAGGATTATTTTTCCAATGAGGCACTCCACGTGGGTCACCAATTTAGTTCTGGTTGGAAAGAAGAATGGAGAAATAAGGTTGTGCGTAGACTTCCGCAATTTGAACAGAGCCTCTGAGAAAGATAATTACCCCTTGCCTTCATTAGATGAAGTATTGCAAATTGTGAATGGTTCACAGATGATGTCCTTCTTGGATGGATACTCAGGATATAACCAAGTGATGGTTGAACAAGAAGACAGACTGAAGACAGCGTTCACCACAAAATGGGGAACCTTTGCCTATAGAAGAATGCCTTTTGGCTTGATTAACGCAGGAGCTACTTTCCAACGAGCTATGGACATTGCCTTTCGAGATTTGGTTGGAAAGTGTATAATTATTTACATGGATGACTTGACCGTGTTCTCAAAGAAAAGAGGAGACCATGTTGAAGATTTAAGAAAGATATTTCAGAGATGCAGAAGATTTGGTGTCTCTCTGAATGCTAAGAAATGTATATTTGGTGTCACAGAGGGTAAGTTATTGGGCCACGTCATTTCAGAGAAGGGCATATCAATTGACCCCGAGCGTATTGAAGCTATTTCAAGGATTGGTGTACCCAGTAGTCAGAAAGAATTGAGATCATTCTTCGGCAAGATCAATTTTGTGAGAAAGTTTATAACTGGGTTTGCTGAAATAGTGAGGCCACTAAATGAGATGCTGAAGAAGGATGCAAAGGTTGAATGGACCCCACAAACTAGGAAGGCTTTTGATGAAATTAAGCAAGCTATAGTGGATGCCCTAGTGCTGGTCAGCCCAGACTATACAAAGCCTTTCTATTTGTATTCATTTGCCTCAGAGCACACCTACGCCGCAGTGTTGACTCAAAGAACAGAAGAAAAGGATGAGCATCCAATTGCTTTTATGAGTGCACCCTTGAAAGAAGCAGAGTTAAGATATCCAAGCATTGAGAAGCAGGCGTACGCTTTAGTAAAGGCCGTCAAGAAATTCAGACATTATATCCTGAGAAGTAAGGTCCATGCAATTGTTCCTGACGCCACAGTGAAAACTCTGCTGATGCAAAATGAGTTAGGAGAAAGAAGAGGTAAGTGGGTCGCCACTCTGCAAGAATATGATATTGAAATACAACCGATGAAATTGGTCCAAGGACAAGCTTTGGCTCAGACAATCGCAATGGTTGGTCCAGAACTAATTCAGCAGACATATGTATTGGAAGAAGTGTCTCCCGGAGAATGGTACGATGACACAGTTTATTACCTGCTGAATCACATATGTCCTCGCCACTTGAATCCAGTACAACGAAGAGCGTTGAGAATGAGAAGTCAAAGATTTATGCTTCAAGGATCAGTTCTTTACAGAAGGAACTACGAAGGAATTTATTTGAGATATGTAGGAAGACAAGAAGCAAAACAGTTAATGGAACACTTCCATGAGAAATTTCGAACTAGACACGGAGGAAGCTTGGCCACAGCTCATCAAATCCTGAGAGCTGGATATTATTGGCCCACGCTTTTCAAAGACACATATGAACACATGAAAGCCTGTCACATCTGTCAGACGGCAGCAAATAGAGGAAGGCATCCCGCTATGCCTTTGCAACCAGTGATTGAGGTTAGACCGTTTGCAAAGTGGGGATTGGATTTCATTGGTATGATCAATCTGCCATCGTCAGGCCAGCATAGATATATTTTGACAGCAACAGACTACTGCACCAAATGGACAGAAGCTCAGGCTTTGAAGCAGTGCACGTCAGATGTAGTCATCAAGTTCCTTGAGGAGAACATTGCGACAAGATTTGGATGCCCTCATGTCTTGGTCAGCGACAATGGTTCAGCTTTCTCATCGCTAAAGTTTTCCAACTGGGCCTTTGAATACGGTATTACACTGAAGTTTTCCTCCAACTATTATCCGCAGGGGAATGGACTAGCAGAGTCCACGAACAAGAATTTGTTGAACGCCATTAAGAAGTTATTGGATAAGAATCCGAAA